>VYZU01064677.1:12029-24047 GCA_013401355.1 Ceyx cyanopectus | reverse complement strand
GAAAAAAAAAAAAGGTACCAAAATATCCTGTACTCTGTTGGCTAACACTTGATAAATTTATATAGAACTATATAAATATATATATTATAAAATACATAAATACATTTTAAATAGAACAGTTAACAAAAGGAGAAATTTGTGTGTGTGTAGCCCTATCTTTAGCATCTGAGATGATTCTAGGAACTGCCTAGCCATAGGAAAAGTCATTGGACTTGCTATGTTTCTGTGGGGACGCTACCTGTCACACCATGGACACTGTCTGTCACACCATGGATACTGCCTGTCACATCACATACTGCTACTGCACTCTAGTGCTCCATTTAATCTTACAATTTATCTTCTGAAGGTTTGCAGAAGTGCTGTGTTGTGGGTTGTTTTTTTTTCCAGTCCTACTTTTTATCCTGCTTGATCATGTAGTAAAGCCAAAATCTTTGCTGTTTGCTCAGTTTGTCCNAAAAAGTCTTTAGCTTGCTTTTTTTTTTTTAGTGCATAGATTTTTATTATAGCTACTTATACATTTACTTTTTATTAAGAATTAAAAGCTGTTTTTTGAAGCCTAAACTACTGTTCAAGAAACAATTGTTTTATGGTGGCTATAACTCCATGCAAAACTTATGTTGAAAAAATAATTTGTTTTACTGCCAGTAAGTCTTACTGCACTCCTGCAGTGTGCACAGAAACAGAACTGCATCCTACTGCATACATATGCTATACAAACTGACTAATGTTTTCCACATTTGACATTTGTATCAGCCTGTGGCCACAAAGGAAGTTGCCTGTTTATATTGCAGCTGCTGAAGATGGCTACATAAAATATTTTTGAATAATTAGATATATGTGACTTCAGAGCAGAAGCCATAAGTATGTCTGGCCTCTAAACACTGTAATTTATAAATAAATCTGTTACTTGATTTCAGAGTTCTGAGCATTGATGTGAGGTGTGGGAGGGTTATGGGTTCATGTCACGATTTACAAAAAATCTGTTTTTCTGAGGGATTTGTTTAAGTGGCTCTTGGGTTTCAAATTTGGTATTTCTTAAATCCACCCCTGATGCTTTTTAAGTAGGCAGAGGACTTGTTAATAGGCAGTCACACAAAGATATCAGTTTTCATCTAAGAACAAACCTTTAGGAACATTTCACATTATCGTATACTTAGCAAATACAATTATTTCTAATTCTTCATATGTTCAGGAAGTTTATCTTAGGTCTCTTTTACAGTCCCATGCATAGTCATTGAGAGGCAGAAGTGCAAGAACATTTTCATCATGAAGTTCTGCCTTTGCTTTCTTTTTTATTAAGTCTCTGCTAATCCATTTGAACATGATTTACCTGTTTTAAGTAAGAAACTGCTGAAAATTTCTGCTTGGAGAAGGCTCCCTGTTACAAATCTAATGAAGAGAACATCTTAATTAACAACTGATACCAAATTCTGTTAGATTAACCATTACAATATTGTGACTGTTGATAACCTGATAGTCTGATGAGAGTCTATGGTGGTTAATAAATAGACTAAATAAACTAGGAAATAAATATGGCATATGATAATCTGCTTGTAAATCCCTGGGTACTTCTGGAAGCTAATATATTTTTAACTGCTTTAGAAAGTGAAATAAATCTTTTATCCGATAAGTACTTTCTTCCACCCAGGAGTGCTGGCAAATTTTAAAACAGCTGACAGTTTCATGCATGTTAATAGTTGATCTGCTGATGTGTGAATTTTTGGAGGTTGGCTTTGCTTTAAAGATGAGTGGTGAGGGGTGCAGTGATTTTTTTTTTGGCTTTTTACCCTTTAGAAATCCAAGGACATCATATTAAGTCATATTTAAAACAGTTTTTGAATCCAGTTAGGAAGTGTGAAGGAGTCATGCAGAAGATGGATTAACGCTGTTTTAATTAAGAGTCTGCCTACATCCACGAGGGCCTGGAACCATGGGGTCTTGAGGAACAGCAATGTCAGAAGGCAGTGTAAACCTTCTCTAGAATGGTAGCCAAACCATACTGATGTTTGACTGAGAGTCATTTCAACACATCCCTATTGACTGAGAAGTCAATTCCTGGCAGGAAATCCCTACTGGATCATNTTTTTTTTTCCAGTCCTACTTTTTATCCTGCTTGATCATGTAGTAAAGCCAAAATCTTTGCTGTTTGCTCAGTTTGTCCCTTGCCATAGGAAATAAAAGTAGTGACACATATTGTTTTTAAATAGGATCGCAGAGGAAGAGTTCCTGGCAGGGCAAAAAGCTTGATTAAATTAACTCCATAGTCTAGTAATTTTTGAAAGATAAGTCATGGTTAAAAGGCTTTCTCTTCAGTTAAAAATTTCAAAAGTTCTTTTCAGTGTCCTGCTGAATACATGTATATTACTAGTGTACCCCAACTTCTTCATTTCTAGTTACCTGTTTTAAAAGAGGAACAATTCAAGAAATATTTAAAAACTCCCTCATTATGTTATAAAGTGTATTGCAGAATTAATCTGACAATAATCATACTATATGAAAATAAGTTTATTTTTTTGTTTCAGAGTGGGGAAAATAAGGGAAGTGAACACTGATCATTTGAAGGACTCTTGCATTGTTTAATTCTGTGTAAACAGATTTCACAACAAATCATGTAAAATTTATTTAACTGTGATTTGGCTTTGATAAACCTTGAACTTTTAGACTCATTTTACTCTGAAGGAGTAGAAGGTTCATATACAAAACCTATCTTAGAATGGTTTTGTCAAACAGCTGAGTATCTATCTCACCTGAGTTGCATATCACTTTCATTTTTAGTCAATGCATGTAATAGATTCTACACTTTAAAAAGTACATTTTAATTCAGGCAATATGTAACTCTGCTATGATTACCCTGATTACAAAAGCTACATATGTGTGTTCACAGAGTTAATGTTCTTCTTCCAGAGATGGAGTGGTTATACAATTCAGTCAAGCTATTAGGTTCTAATTGTATCTGTTGTCAATAAAGTCAATTGCTGCTGACAGCTTGATGTTACATGCAGTCAAAACCACTGCCCAGCTCTTAAGAGCCTTTTCAGCATTGCTTCATAAAACCAAAAGCTCTTGGCCTGAATATGAACTTGCATCTTTAAAACTGCCCATACTAGCTGGTATATTGAAAATAAGATGTAATCTACATAGCCACTTCATTAGAAAAATTAATCATAAAACTGAATCTTGCCACATTCAGCAACTTTAGCTATATATTTTGATTTCTTCTTCTACACACTGTGAAAAAAGGTTAACTACTTGATTAGTCTCAAGACATCCATTTTGCAGGATTGATTCCATTTCACTTATCTTCTGTTTCTCCAACTCCTGGATCTCTTCCAGCATTTGTTTACCTCGTCCCTGCAAAAATAAACATCTGTATTTCACAAAAAAACTACAGAGAGTATATAGTGTTCACCCTAACACAGTTGTGTTCTACTGTCCTTATTTTAACCTCTTAATAGTTTTTGGTAGAAAGCACCATGACAAGTTTTCTTGGCTATCTGGTATCTTTTCTGATATCTAGCACTTGCTTCTAGCACCCTGCCTCCTTGTCTGATGTTTTAAAAACAAAATTAAAGCTGCTTTAGAGATAGATCTAGATGCTACCAAAACTGAAGCGAGCATATGTCTGTAAACAAGAGATGCTACTGTTGAAAGTAAGTAACGACCTCCCTGCTTCACCTTCATGTCCAGCCAGCTTTGTGATCTTGTTCCCTTTCTTGCCCATACAGGCAGTGATAACAGGCATGCCCTCCTTACTGCCTGGACCAGGGTCCTGAAGAGTTTTAAGTACTCTTACTAGGAGCCGTGTATTTGCCTGTGACTGCTCAAGCCTTTCCCCGTTCTCTGAGTGGTGCAGGGCTATGTGTGGCCTGCTGCTTTGCAAGATGATCAATAGAGATGCTTGTCTGGGGTTAGGCCTGGGCGTACAGTAAAGTGCTAGGTGAAATTTTTAGTGTTTGAAACATATGCCTGCCAGATGCAAAGACTATGGTCTGCTAGTGCGCTACACTAATCTCTGCAATCCATCAAAGGCATTAAATGGTATCACATTAACAAAACGTGAGCAAGGAGCTTATGTAAACCACCTGTTTGCATTAAAATCTAATTTAATCAACGTACCTTGATAGTTTCCATAACTACAGCAGCACTTTCATGTTTTTTATAGAGCTCATGTCTTCGATCTGGCTTATTCTGAAACCGTGGTTGCTTCTTAACTGGATCATCATGACCAAATCCAGGGGACGTAGTTTTTGATAACTGAGTAATATTGGGCACAAAAATGAAGGGCTTGAACACAGACCTAGAAAGAGAAAAATTTAAAAGAAGAAGTGTTAATTGAAAAAAAATCCTCCTAACTGATATTTTAAGTCAATGGCATAGCAGTGTTTCATTAAGTGGGTTAGTAGATAGCATTAACATACATAGTGTATATTAAGTTCCTCCTGCTTTTTGATTCTGCTTTTTCAGGGGGAAGAAAAAACAAAGAAAAATATAATTAGACAAATTGCAACACTTTTTCATTTAGATATTTGAAACTTTTTATCCTAATTATTGGCTGCTACATCACCTTGCTGGATCTGGAGTTCCAGTAAAGAAGTGAATACATGGCAGATAAGGCTGCTGAGGCAACACGGACACCATGCTTCCAGTTGTCATAAATCCACCTTCCATATTAATGCCACTCTCTTTGTCACGAAGAATTTCCATCATTATTTCAGATGTGATAGATCCTATTTAAGATACAATACAATTATTTACACAAACTGCTAATAAAAATACCAACTGAAGAGCAAGTTCTTTATAACTGGCTGCTTTTTCCTGTAATGGCAATACCATTTTAAATTTGTTTTGACAGGAAAAAAAAAGCCCTAAGAGTCTACTTTAATATGTAACACTTAAAAATACTATTGTTTTCCCCAAAGTATTTATTTCAAAGAGTAGGTGATAATAAGCTATAACATTTCTGACTTTGAAAAGAAAGTATGACGACACATGATGTTTCACAGAGAGGTAAAATACATATGGCTACAAATGGTTATTCACACAGTAATTTTTGTAGATGAAAATAAGTAGCTTGGATTAAAGACTGAACTTTATGAGCACTGTATGTAAGTTAAGATAAATCACTATAATAGTTACTGGTATTTGTACACAGTTCAATACCACTAGGTTGTTTTGGAAATGTAAAAATGATAAGTGCGTGGGTTTTGTGTTTACCTTTGAAAATTACCCACCAACACTGTCAAGTTGGGCTCCAAGTTGACAATTGAAAGGATGCATCACAGTATGTTCTCTACCCACAATCAACCAAAACCACAACAGTACACCCATTTGTAAAGAAGTCTTAAATCCTACCTATCTTAAGTATAGTACCACATGTCTCTAGGAAAAGAATTCTTCCTGGGTGAAACAAAACTCTTTCCACATAGGCCTTTGCATCTGATGTTCAACTGAGACTGCTGCTGGTGCACAGCATACACTGAAGCACTATTTTGATGCTGAAATTTGCTGTACCAGTTGAGTATGTTTATGGCAGAAAAAGATCAGTTCATGCATTTCCTTTTTTTTACTTGACGGTATCATCTGCCATTTAATCTTTGAGCATTTCCCTCAGTGAAGTTCTAGATTGAAGGTTCTTTTTTAAAGTGTTATGCTGTTAAATTAATCACTCTGCTACTAAGTTTGATGTCTCAAATATTGTTCTTTTATGCACAATTCAACTTGCCTTTAGACAGGCATACAGACACAACTTCAGCAACGACACACTCTTATGTGTTCCCACGTTTGCCTGGGAAAGCCAGAGAACTCAAGAAATCTACAAGCTTGACTGCTCAAAGAAATGAAAGGAAGCAACAGTCAGTTTGTGAATTGCAAGTTGGCAATTTGTGCAGCAGGAAAGAAGGTACTGCATATTTTCCACTAGACTTTTTTATTATTTTGGATTCCTGAATTATGTTCCCTATTTTTTGAAATATGAATAACTTTTATCTAAAAATGGTAGGGAGTCTGCAGAACTGCAATGCCACTTGTCACTGAGCTGAAAAGTAAAATCACTGAACAGAATTTGTTCTGTTCTCACTCAAACCAGGACACCACTGAGTGAGAAAACTGGGAAGGGTATATTAAGAAATCAGTGGTTTTACTGATGCTGTAAACCAAATAGCTTTTAGTTAGGGCACCTATTTAGAATAAATCCAAACAAACTGAAACCATATGAAGCTGATAACCTGAACTCCTAGTGTGATTTTTAAAATGGCTCTGGTAAATGCCTGAAAATTGGGATTTAGAATGAAAACACTGATAGAATCTCAGTACTGTTATAATGCAAATAAATACAGGTATTAGGAAAATGCTTTCAGTATTAAGAACCTGCAATTCCCAAAATGAAAGCAGGATTTACACGATCACTAAAGCAGGGTAGCAAAAGATAATTCATTCCTATGCATTAACTAAATGCTAAACATGGGCTGGCAGAGCTCAGCCAAATAAATTTATAAACCAACATAGGGGTGCAATGTAATTTTGGTTCAGATTAATTACTTCAAATGAGCACGTGAATACAGACACAGCAAAAGCCTGCCAGGTGGATGCAGTTAGAAGTAATAGCTTTTTTCTATACAAGTCTGAAAAATAAGTAAGTTGGTGATTAGAAGCAGCTGCTTGGAATACAGAAAATTATTTTGTTCTGCTCTCAGTATGTTTTATTACACTACAAAAGATTAGAGGAGCAGTTCTAGTGAAACTACAAAGATTTAAAAAACAATCTCCAAAATAAATGCAAGATACGTATCTGAATGCTGTGCTGCTGTTGTAAGCCTGTATGAATGGTTAGAGACAGAAGTTCATATGGTTCTGTTTGTGACTGCAAACCACTTGGCTGTTTTGGCTTGTTGGGTTTTTTTCTTAGAGGTAGAGTAACAATGCAAAACCTATCAAAATGTTTCAGAGCAGATCTGATGCAGTATTTAGCAGTATGATGATAATTTGACCTCTCAAAGTTCTTGCTGTAGCTGTTTGATGTTTCAGCTTTACTTATTCCTTAGCAACAAATTAGCAAAAATAGATTTCAAGTTCAGCCTGTCTCCTTCAGGCAAAAAGTTACTAAAGTTCCAGTTCACAAAATCATGCAAATTATTGTCCATATCAGATGTCTAATCATTTATTACTTTATTTAATGTAGCTCACTAAATGCTTTGGGTATCTTAAAAAAAAAAAAAAAAGATACGTATATATTGATACCTTTGTGTTTGTCCAGAAGTTTATAGCCTTCACAGTATCTGCCTCTGGATGTGGTCATTCTGGCTGTATTTACATAAGAATATGTGGCAGCAAAATCAAATTCCTTTTTCCCATCCCACCAGCCCTTGCTTTTGGCATATTCCTTCAATTCCGGGTGTTCTCTGTCAATCTTAGTTGTGATAGAGAGCTGGTTGGAAATATTCCGTATACCCCCTGTTTGTAAGATGAGGAAAGAATCATTTTAATACATGGAAAGGTTTATTTATTAGTATTTTGTTTTCAATTAGTTGTGCACTGAATAGTTTGCTACAAGTTCTGTGAATCCTGCGATTCACTTCTGTCACTCTCCCTGGTTGTATGCATCCTTCTGACTGAAATTCCACTGCCACTCAGTTCCAACTCATTTTACCTCTATTGCCAACATCATATTTCAGGTTCTGACCTGATTATTCCCTTCTCTACATTCTTTTTCTTACATCTCCAAAGACATAGCTTGTTCTTGTAAGGCCACTGGAAGAATCAGCCACTTCATGGCTGATCCTGCCATTGTTACCCTGTCACCAAATGCAGTTGTCATTGATTGCCACCTTAAGACCATATGTACTACTGTCATTCTCATATTGACCTTCTTGCTGTCCCTTGATTTCCAAATGCAGAAGCATCTGTGACTCAGCTCCTCTGTGAAACTTCTAGCTACTCCACACTGATGCTCCTGGAAACAACTCCTACTGTTTACAGGCACATGTACATATCTGGGGCCTAGTCTGATGCATTAATGAAATGGTAAATGAAACGTGGAGAACTGCTAATTGTCATTGCATTCAAAATGTTTATAATGAAGAGCACCATCCATACCTTCTACTTTTTCTGCTGCCCAGTATTTTCCTGATGTCTCCAGCACCCATGCTTCTTTTCTGTCGGCTATCAGAAAACTGTTATGATATGTAAATAAAATGTGACTCTCCATACAATTTCCTCCCTGTCCATATTTTTCTAGCAAGTCAATTATGACAGTAAGGGCCTTTTCAGCTGTGTCTGCTCTCTCAAGTCCAAGCCTAAAACAAAAGGAAGACGTCATTTTTGGAACTATAAACTTTACATACACATAAAGTATATAAAGTATAACTTTATACTGTTATTGGTATTAGATTGGCTGTTTCATTGAATCAGTTTTCATTTCAACCCATAAGTCCCCTCTGCTTTTCCCAATCCTCGTTCTTGGCTGGGAGAGGTCATCAGGTGATAGAACAACTGCTACAGTTTAGCTCTGGGTATGGACTAAATGTAGACAGTAGCAGACACTTGTATGATCTGGTAAGAAAAAGGAGTAAGTCACTTACAGGGCTTGTTTGAAGTGGGGCCTCTATGTCCTTGACATGGGGAAAACCAAACAAATGGAAATACAGAAAGGCTTCTAGGAAATACCTGCAAGTCCTGTGTGGGTACTGGACTGGGGGAAAACAGTACCAAGAAGAACTAAGTGATGGCTGTAGCTTAAGGAGAATTATACTGGCATCCAGTAAGGCAGGCAGGCACAAGCAGCTGTCATTATTTATATGGAAATTCATGTCTAAGACTGAAACTTAAAAAATATTGTGTGTAAAAGTTGGGGGAAATAGGAAAAGACTCAAGAAAAAGACTCAATGTTAGTTCCTGAAATCCAGCTGTGCTCTCGTCAAGAGTCTTGTTTCAGTTTAGTATAAACATAGTAGAGAGAAAACTGCTTTATGATCTCACTGACAGATTCTGTTCTAGCACTCGATACCTCACACAGGCTCCCAGCTCCTGGCACAAATCTAATGCCTGTGCCAAGAAATATTTATTTTTAACCATGACCAGAGCAGTATTAGAGACACATGTGTCTTCTGTAAGCAAAAGTGTGTATTTCCCCATATAACTAAATCCCAAATTAATGAATGCTTAAAAATTAAATTACAAATTCAGTACCATTTACTGAAATAGCCCGTGCAAACCTTACGAGGTCCATGCCAAGGAGAGCTTCATCATCGCACACCTCCTCTTTGCCCCACACCGCTTCGTTCCCAATGCACACACCGTGTTCATTGGCCCCCATCTCAGCCCCCCAGAGCCAGGAGGGGCGGCTCAGGACCACGGCGTGGGTCTTTTCCACCTGCTCAATGGCGATGTAGGTGCACTGCAAGAAATGGAGAGCACACATGAAATTATCCTGCACGCCATGGCTTTGGCAAACATCTCCCCTCGATTAATCGATCAAATGGCAAGATAAAAAAAAACAAACCAAACAACAAAACGAAAACCAAAAAAACAAAAACAAACCCACAGAAAATAGGATTATAGAGTTTCGGATTTTTTTAATTTTTTTTTTTTTTGGCGTCTTCCGAAGGACTCCGTCGCGTCCTCACCTCCAGCACGGCGCCGGGCGGGTGCGCGGCGGCCGGGAAGTAGATGATCTCCTGCACTTCATCCGCCGGCCGGTCTGAGTTCTTCCCGAAGACGACGCGACCCCCTGCCGCGGCGGGTGGCAGCGCCACGAAGGTGTCGCAAGACCGGGGCGGCAGCCGGGGAAACATGGTTGTCAACAGTCCGCGACAGGCGCTGTTCGGGCCAGCGGCGGTGGCAGCGGGGCGGGGCTGAGTGGCGGGGCTGCCGCTCACCGCAGGAAGGCCCGCCCACCGACCCGGAAGGCCCGGCGGAGGCAGCCGGTTGAGCGACCGTGCTAGTGCGGGAAGCTGGTGGTTCCCTCGCGCCGCCACCATGGGGAAGTCGTTCGCCAACTTCATGTGCAAGAAGGATTTTCATCCCGCCTCCAAGTCCAACATCAAAAAGGTGAGGGGGGCCGGGGCGCCGGGCCGGCGGCCAGAGCCATAGTGGCCCTTGCCGGGCGGCTGGGCTGGGTAAGGGTGAGGGGGGGCCGGGGANGTACATATCTGGGGCCTAGTCTGATGCATTAATGAAATGGTAAATGAAACGTGGAGAACTGCTAATTGTCATTGCATTCAAAATGTTTATAATGAAGAGCACCATCCATACCTTCTACTTTTTCTGCTGCCCAGTATTTTCCTGATGTCTCCAGCACCCATGCTTCTTTTCTGTCGGCTATCAGAAAACTGTTATGATATGTAAATAAAATGTGACTCTCCATACAATTTCCTCCCTGTCCATATTTTTCTAGCAAGTCAATTATGACAGTAAGGGCCTTTTCAGCTGTGTCTGCTCTCTCAAGTCCAAGCCTAAAACAAAAGGAAGACGTCATTTTTGGAACTATAAACTTTACATACACATAAAGTATATAAAGTATAACTTTATACTGTTATTGGTATTAGATTGGCTGTTTCATTGAATCAGTTTTCATTTCAACCCATAAGTCCCCTCTGCTTTTCCCAATCCTCGTTCTTGGCTGGGAGAGGTCATCAGGTGATAGAACAACTGCTACAGTTTAGCTCTGGGTATGGACTAAATGTAGACAGTAGCAGACACTTGTATGATCTGGTAAGAAAAAGGAGTAAGTCACTTACAGGGCTTGTTTGAAGTGGGGCCTCTATGTCCTTGACATGGGGAAAACCAAACAAATGGAAATACAGAAAGGCTTCTAGGAAATACCTGCAAGTCCTGTGTGGGTACTGGACTGGGGGAAAACAGTACCAAGAAGAACTAAGTGATGGCTGTAGCTTAAGGAGAATTATACTGGCATCCAGTAAGGCAGGCAGGCACAAGCAGCTGTCATTATTTATATGGAAATTCATGTCTAAGACTGAAACTTAAAAAATATTGTGTGTAAAAGTTGGGGGAAATAGGAAAAGACTCAAGAAAAAGACTCAATGTTAGTTCCTGAAATCCAGCTGTGCTCTCGTCAAGAGTCTTGTTTCAGTTTAGTATAAACATAGTAGAGAGAAAACTGCTTTATGATCTCACTGACAGATTCTGTTCTAGCACTCGATACCTCACACAGGCTCCCAGCTCCTGGCACAAATCTAATGCCTGTGCCAAGAAATATTTATTTTTAACCATGACCAGAGCAGTATTAGAGACACATGTGTCTTCTGTAAGCAAAAGTGTGTATTTCCCCATATAACTAAATCCCAAATTAATGAATGCTTAAAAATTAAATTACAAATTCAGTACCATTTACTGAAATAGCCCGTGCAAACCTTACGAGGTCCATGCCAAGGAGAGCTTCATCATCGCACACCTCCTCTTTGCCCCACACCGCTTCGTTCCCAATGCACACACCGTGTTCATTGGCCCCCATCTCAGCCCCCCAGAGCCAGGAGGGGCGGCTCAGGACCACGGCGTGGGTCTTTTCCACCTGCTCAATGGCGATGTAGGTGCACTGCAAGAAATGG
Organism: Ceyx cyanopectus; assembly: GCA_013401355.1. Classification (NCBI taxonomy): domain Eukaryota; kingdom Metazoa; phylum Chordata; class Aves; order Coraciiformes; family Alcedinidae; genus Ceyx; species Ceyx cyanopectus. Next base: position 12,486 of record VYZU01064677.1, on the reverse strand, counting down.
AGAGCACACATGAAATTATCCTGCACGCCATGGCTTTGGCAAACATCTCCCCTCGATTAATCGATCAAATGGCAAGATAAAAAAAAACAAACCAAACAACAAAACGAAAACCAAAAAAACAAAAACAAACCCACAGAAAATAGGATTATAGAGTTTCGGATTTTTTTAATTTTTTTTTTTTTTGGCGTCTTCCGAAGGACTCCGTCGCGTCCTCACCTCCAGCACGGCGCCGGGCGGGTGCGCGGCGGCCGGGAAGTAGATGATCTCCTGCACTTCATCCGCCGGCCGGTCTGAGTTCTTCCCGAAGACGACGCGACCCCCTGCCGCGGCGGGTGGCAGCGCCACGAAGGTGTCGCAAGACCGGGGCGGCAGCCGGGGAAACATGGTTGTCAACAGTCCGCGACAGGCGCTGTTCGGGCCAGCGGCGGTGGCAGCGGGGCGGGGCTGAGTGGCGGGG
>VYZU01064676.1:0-47454 GCA_013401355.1 Ceyx cyanopectus | reverse complement strand
CTTCATCTCCAAACTGGTGTTGGTGTCCCACAGAACCTGCTGGAAGGTTGCTCCAGCATGTGATTACACCCCAGTGCTCCCTATAAGCTCCTATGGACTAGAGCTGCAGGAGGGCTCAGTTTTGTTTGTTGAGAGATTACATGAGGGTGCAGAATTACCCCAAAGCTCTGTCAACTCCTTGTCAGAGTCCATGCAGGCCTGCGTTCAGTCCTTGTTTTAGCACAGGATCTCGTGTAATCTCTGTCAAAGTCTCTTCCACCTCACACTCAGAAGGTCTTTTCTAAAATTTTGAGATACAGTCTTGCTAGAGTGACAAACAAACCCTCAAAGCCAAAATGTGCAGATAGATGAGAAGAAACTGCATCCCTCTGGTCTCTGTTGACACGACCGAAGGAGGCAGCCTGCAGCCCTTTTGCAGGGTGTGTTAAGAGGAGAAGGGGCAGAGTAAGAGAGATTAGCCTGAATCAGGAAATTACCTCCAAAATTGAATTACTGAAATACAGAGCTTATTGAAAGGCAGGCAAATGGGTTCTGCTTAGCTGCACAATTTGGTGACACTGCTGTATGTGTCTGCACGGCGGGACCCCGAGATTAGGCCGCGGGAGGCCTTAGTGCAAAGCTTTGTGCTTCGCCTCCTTCCAGCCTTTTGTGCTCACGCCGTTCGGAGCTTCTCCGCCAGACCGCCTCCCGCCGGAGCCGAGCCCGAGGCAGCGCCGAGCAGCGACCTTGGGATTGCACCTTGCAGTGGAGTCTTTGTCTCGCCGCTGTTTGCACCTCGGCAGGGCTGTCTGGCGGAGCAGCAGAGACTCAAAGAACCCTGGCGGGGTCCGAGCGGAGGCGGCACAACCTCGGCCACTGCGCCTCCGTCGTTCCCCGCAAGATTGAGTCAGGGGAGCGAGCTGAAAACCCCCGGCGTGGGACAGCCAATTGCATTTCCAGCGTTGTACTGTGGTTGCTAATGGGCTTGGAATTGGCTGGTACGTGTTCTCTGGGTGAGCTGTGCCCAGGCTGTGGCGTACCGTGCTTTTCTTATCTTCGGGGGCCTTGGGAATGACAATGGAACGTGAACGCAGCATCATCTGCTCATCTGCTCTGCCAACAGTTCAAGGTTTTCTCCTGTACAGGTTTCCAAATAGAGCTGTGAGGTTTTTCTGTATCTCTATTTTCAATGCTCAGACTGAATTTGAGAAAAGAAAGTATCCACCTCTGGGCTGTGACTCGTTTCCTCTTGGCCACAGCAAATTTGGTAGAACTTGGGGTGTTAGGGTTTGGTGTTAGGGTGACTGGTTCAGTCTCGGGGAGGACTCTTTGGAGCAGGTTCTCCCAGCTCAGGGTGGTTTGTCTCAGCCATCAGTCAGAGCCAGAAAGGAGAGGCAGAGGGAAAGAGTGAGCAGAAGTGACTCAAGCATTCCCTTTAGCCTGCTGGCATTTCCAGGCTTGGTATGATATGAGATTTACTCTTCTAATTTATTTTTGGAGAAAAGCACCAAGAGGAGGAGCAGAGGAGTTCAGAAGCAGGGCTGTCCCGTGGTATTCCTGCACCTGGCACAGCACTTCAGGTGTATCCTGACTCCAGTATGTGTTGGCAAAATCCATTACAGTCATAAAAGCTCTCCTGCCTTTCATGCTTCCTCTCCTCAAATCTAGTTCCTGTGTGGAGAGAATGAAAAAATAATGTTTTCATTCTTGAGACATAAAGGTGTGAGTAGCAGCATGGCCATGGGGCTCTGGCAGCAGTGACAGTGTGTTCAGACTGGATGTTCCAATGGCCAAATGAGCTGGCAGCTCTGTGGCACCAAAATGAGAAGAAGAAAGCCCAGAGCTGGGTGACATCTCAGCCCCTCGACTGCAGCAGGGTTGGCTCCCTTCTCCTGAGCAGCCATGAAACGAGTTGTTAAGGAAACAGGTTTCAAGTTTGCTGTTTCCAAGGAGTAATTGCAAACAACCATGAGGGAAGACACAGATAAAGGACGTGCAGAAAACATCCCTGTCCTGCACAGAGGATGAACCATGGTCCTCACTGGAGCATCTCCATTTGCCTCCAGCTGATCCCATTGCTCATGGAAGTGATGGAAGAACAACCAGTGGTGCTTGGCCACTCTTCTTGACAGGGCTAAGGAGAGAGCAGCTGAATTATATTTCAAGGAGGCAAATAAAGCACAAGACCCACTTCATCTCTTCTGTTGGTGTTTTGGCTCAAACTTCATCAGGTGTTAATCTCTTGCACATTAAATTCTTTTCCTGTGGCTTAATGAGAGGCTGGAAAACAGATTTTCAGGCTCATCTCCACATCACTTGTGCTTACATAAAGTCTATGAACACCTCACTTCTGGTTTTCCTGAGAAACTAGGGCTAAAACTTGTTTGTTTTGTTTGCAAACTGGATGGTGGATGCAGCTGAGCCACTCATCCACCCTGTTCCTGGCACTCTGTTTTGATCATCACACAACGTGGTTTTCTGCAGCTTTATCAAAGGCTTAACCAGACACACAACCCAACCATGGAGGCAGAAGTGGTGAGAGAGTTTCCCATGTGCCTTCCCACCCCAACCACTGTCACCAGCACTAGCTTCCCTGTCACTAAGGTCACTTACATCAAAAAGGCGTGGTCCAGTTCCATACTTGGACCATCTCTTTGTCAAAATTCTAGGTCTTTCACACAGATGAAGCCTGTGGGAGGAAGGCAGTGGTGATGCAGGAGGCACTGTGGTCATGGCTGTGGAGAGGTCACAACAACCCATGAGAGGGAAAGTGGGGCTGCCTCTTGGGAGTGGCCACCTGGGAGGATACATTTGTACTACTGAAACTATCACAAGTTCATGCATTTACACCCATTTATGTTTGTTCTGTTTGATTGAGGACCTGATTTCCATTTCAGTTGGAATGAAGCCAGCTGGTAGAAGCAAGTCCAGGTCCAGCTCTGGCAGCATGGCTTCAGCCCCAGACCCACTCGGTTAAAACAGACATGGTTATCTATGTGTATTTTAATTTTTAAGCACGGCAGTTTGTCGGGGAGTCTCAGGAGCCTGTGCTGGGTGACTGCTGCTTAGTCTAGAGGTGGTGAGTGTTTGACTGTGGAGACACCAGGAATGCACCCGGCATTCCCTCTCCTCTTGTGCTTGCCTGGGGTGTTCCCACTTGTGGGATTCCTTGGTGGAGAGGCCTGGGCAGTCACCTTGAGAACTGGTGAGCAGTGAGAAGCTGTTGCTGGGGCAGATGACCAAGTGCCAGAGGAGATGGGCAAATCCATCAAGTCCTGAAACTCTCATGTGTGCCAAGATGGGTTTGTATCTGCTCTAACCATTATGTGAGTCTTAAACTTTAGTAATTGGCAACTACAAATCATAAACCTGTGGGGTGATCTTTAATGCTTGCTAGAAATACTACTTTTTTCCCCTCTTTGGTCATCCTGTGTGAAACTGATGTTAGACATGAGGTTGCTACATCTTCTACAGCAGCAGTTGCTCCAGGTGACCCTGCTCTGCTCTGGGTGGAGCTGTGTGGTGCTGGGCTGTCCTGCAGAGCCCATCAGATGCCAGTTCACTCTTCTTCCATGGAAACACACCAAGGGTTTCCATTTTGCCCTTGTGTTAGGGGAAAAAAACAGATCATTTGGCTTTCAAAACCTTTCAAGAAATCAGAGAAAAAAATCATTAGGAAAGATGGGAGTAGGAAATGAGCCACTTTTGTCTCTTAAAAAAGTGGGAGAAAGAGGCATTTCCCGCCTGTGAAATTTTATCAGCAAATTACATGCTAAAGAGTGTTATTTGAAAGAAAGTGTTGCTACATGGCTATTGAACACAGCTTTCATAATAAATTGTGGTGAAGACAGAACTGGTTAATATCCTTTGAAGGAAATAGGAGCTTTTTGTGGCAAGGAACCATTTACTTTGGATTATATCATAAAACAGTTTTTTGACTTCAGTGAGAAGTCTGGAGACTGGGGAATGGGATTTTCCTTCAGAGGTAGAAGTTTATTTTCTGTTAGAGCATATGTGGGCAGCGAATTCCTCTGTCTTCCCTTTATTATTCTCTGCTATGCTTCCTGCCCTTTTGCTCTGAGACTTTGAAGTTTCCTTTTTCAGTACTGATAGTTAATGCTGCCCTAATTGAAAGGGTCTAGCAGCATTAATCTCTCTCTATGCCCTGTCAGTGCTGGTGGGAAGAGGTTAACAAGCCCATTGGAATTTGTATTTTTGTCCCCTCCCTTGGGAGCTGGGTTTAAGACCTTCACAGGGAAGTATTTAATGTGTTTTCATTAGCAGGTTTTCTTTTCCCTATTAGAATTTAGCTTTCAGACCTCACTTTGTCCTCAGCATTGACTTTCTTGGGCTGATCTAGGCAGTGCCTTGTGCAGAAGGCAGGTGGGGTGGGGAGCTGGGTGCAGAAGGTTGCAGAGGTGTTGCAGCTGCATTACATGCTTGCCAAGAGAGCACTGAGGTTTGTCTAAAAGTGGCATCTTCTCTCCCATCAGTCAGTTCAGTGTTTACTTTGGGTAGTCACTTTGCTAAAAGAAAGTAGCTTTAAGCTTGTGCTCACTGTTGCAGATGCCCTGGCTGGATTGCTGGATCAAAACTGGGTTCTGGAGATGTCTCTCAGCATCGCTCCAAACCCATCTGTTTTGGTTTGGTTTTTTTTTTCACTCAATTATTCTTCCAAACCTGGCTTTTGAGTTGAAGTGCTTGTGGAGGTTTCTGTGTGGAAAATTGCAGGGAGAGCTTTCAAATGAGTTTTAGCTTGAAGGCTTAGAGACCAGAAAGCCACTGGTGGTTGTTTACATGGAAAACTTCTGACTTTTTGATTGCTGGGGAGTAGATGTACGATCCCATCTGTTGATCAACCAGTACTGTGAACCTTCTGGAGAAGGAGCCACATTTAGACTTCTTGCTTTGTATGGTGGCTCACTGGGGCTTTCCTTATTTCAAATCCCCAGAACTTGCAGTAAACCCCATGCACTGATGCTCAGGCCCTGGCTGGTTTGTGCCTCAGGATTGAGCTCTGTGTTGTTATTTTGGTATTTGAGACACCCAGGGCTTCTGCACAGCCTGAAGGTTGATGCCTGGTGTCTGCCATGGGTTGGTTTTGTGCATCAGCCTGCCTCTGAGTTGGGGACTTCTTTATTTAGTCACCTATTTTGATCAGATTTGCAATCTCCAAAAGCTCAGTTTCTCTGTCAGATAGGGCTGAAATTGGCCAGTGAACTTCACTTGCCCCGAGGGACACAGACTGTCAAATACACACACGCGGTGATTTTCTTCAGGAAACACAGCTAAAAATAATAATGATTCATAAAAAGACCATGGAAAATACTGGTTTTCTGGTGGCTGGGACAGGTAACATCCAATTTTGTATGTTATTAAGCTGTCTGCATATTCTGGGCTCCTGTGCAGATGACTTTCTCAGTGAACTGCAGTTGAATACAGCGGCATCTTTCAAAGCTGATGTCTGCTGTGGTAAACTGGGGGATTTTATTCTGACAGCAAGATACTTGCTTGGCAGTTGTTATTGAAGAGAACTGATCTTGGAACTTCTAATTATATTTTTTTTTCTTTTAAAAAAAGCCATCAGTATTTGCCTTTGGGGAGAAACTCCTTCAAGCACGTGTGACCTGGCCCCTTGTTGTTTGTTGCAGCTGCAGAGCCTCAGCTGAGCCCCCCCTGTGCAGCTGGGAGCCAGGGAGCTGGGGTGTGGGGCAAGGGGGGGGACCCCAGTTCCTGCACCCCTCTGCAGCCTGCCAGGCTCTGCAGAGCACTGCTTCTGAGACAGTGTCACGTTGAGGGTTGCTAATGTTTTCAGCAAGACACTCACAGAAGCTGGCTCCAGAAGGCCGGGAGAGACAAACATTTTGCGTGTTGTAACAAAAGGAGCTCAGAAACTTTGCTTGATCTGATGGAGAGGCATGAAATTGCCTGATGGCAGCCCGAGACTTTGATGAAATAGCTGTGTGGTGGTGAGGCACGCCGAGGAGGGAGCTGCTTTTCCCTCCTCTCCATGAGCTAATCCTGCAGGAGCTGGTGGTGCTGCAGGTGCGAGTCCCAGCCGTGGCAATTCCCCTCCTGGTCCCACGGTGAAATCCATGTTTTAGCCTTGCTCCTGTCGTTTGCTTTCTTCTTTCTTGAAAAGAAAAACCCCAAAGAACGTTAAACTGTGTCTGTGTCTTGGCAGCTCGAACACGCGAACAGATTGCGCTTCAAAAAAATGGCAGAGTTTCAAAATATTGTATTCTGTGAAGAAGAGACAAGGAAAATAAACTCCCCAAAGTGCAGATTTTCTTTCACAAGAAGGCGGAAGGCTTTTAATATTTATTTGGGTTTGGCTTTTTGCTACCTAGTTCCTCTGCTGACACCACTTGTGAACCACGATAAGATTAAATGCTGTACAACCTGTTCTGGTTCACGTTCAAATTAGGTTAATTTCCAGTAGGTTCATTTGCACCCTCCCAGAGCTGCCTGAGAGCAGGTTCCTGAGATTCAGGTATAGCACATGGGACCGTGCAAGGAAATCCACAAAGAAAAAAAAAGTAAAAAGAAACAGAGCAAATCTGTGCTTGTTTCTCATTTATTTTGATGGTTGTGTGATTGCAGCAGTGTGGATGGATGGTTGTTGTGTAGAGGAGACAGCTGGTGAGTGTTAATAGGAAGAGTTCAGGTCTAAGGCTAAAGAGGCAGTTCCTGCCTCTGTGAGCAAGTCAGTGAACTGCTGTGTCTTGATTTCCATGTGCAAAATAACAATGAAGGTTCTGCTTTTCTCGTGGCCGTGGCTGTCTTGTTTGCTTGAGGGTGCAGGCAGGTGACTGGAGGCAGAGAGGTCACTGGGATGGCAGACGTAGAAACTGCCAGAGAAACAGAGTATTGTTTGCCTGCACTGCAAGACCTGTATTTTGGGGATTCCTTTTTTTAGCTAAAACATGACATCAGTGGCACTGTTACCCAGTTAGCATCCTGTTGGATCCACTTGGTGCAGCTTGGGCAAGAACTGGTATCTAGAGCATCTCACACACCAGGGCTTGCTTCTCAGTCCTGTCTTCTAGGCACCTTCATGGTAGAACCAAGAAAAACAGAAGGAAAAGGGTCAAAGAAGAGCTCTGCCAACTGTAGAAATTTCTCTATTTGTTTTTACTGTAATTTTTAATTCCTTGTGGAGCAGCTTTTACCTCTTGGGAAAACTGAGAGCTATTCTTCATGTTTCTGAGTGAACTTGCTTCTTTTATTTTGCCTTTTCTGTGCTAGACTAGAAGCTCCTTGGAGCAGAGAATTGGCTTCTTTGTTTGTTTTTCTCTTTCCCTTTTGTAAATCTGCAGCTCTATATATTTCTAATAACAATAGTGAGTGTGCACAGTGGTTTCCAATAAATGCTTTTCCCATGAGGTGTCAGCTGGATTGTCACAGCCTGTCCCATCCTGGAATGACTCTTTGCCAAAAGGAGTGAGTGTGATGCTGTCTTTTGGAGCAGACAAGGGGAAAAATAAATATTAAAAGATAAAAAAAAGACTGAGTAATTGCTTTGAAAAACTACCTTTCAGTCTTGGGTGCCTGTACTTTGATCTAGCACCTCTCCAGCACTGGGATTCACAGACATCCATTTGACATGAGTTTGTTTCAAGAGGAAAAACAAACAACATGCAGAAGTAAACTTGGAAAGAGAGTGTTGGGAATAGAAAGTAAAACTAATGGTTAAAAGAAGGACAGTGATTTGATATAAATTGTAGGTTTAAAATGTTTAACACCTAAATTAGATGCTTGTGCTGTTTTGGGGACCGTGGATTTTATTACACGGCCAAACAGCCAGAGGTTTACTTTGGGATTTTGATGACATGACTTATGTTTTCAGGTTATTTTATCCATGAACTCAAAACCCCGTGCTGAAATGTGGCTGTATATGTTGAGTCATAAAAAGGTTCTTGTGTTTCTCTCGTCTGCCTGGCTCTTGTGTCTGCCGGCTTGGACCCTCTTTACAGGAGAGCCTGCATTTGAACTACTTCAGAGCTTGAGCTTCATCCAGCTCAGAAAAGCTTGGCTGGTCAATATGAACAGAAACAAATGGCTTTGAAGCCTGCAAAGTTAATTCTGCTTTATTTTTTTTTTCGCTGGGTTTGCATAACTTTAATGACCATGAGGTGAAACATCTATTTAAACAGAATCACAATCTGGTTCTGGACTTTCAGATTCAATTTTTAAAAGATTTTTTTTTTTATCCTTCCAGGCTTCACAGTTATGTGTCTGGAATGGTTTAAGATCTAAGAAACATTTTAAGGGATCCTGCGTGGGTAGGGCTGACGAAGGAGAAATACCTTTCACTTTGCATTTTCACATGGGCTGCCTTTGCCAGAGCTCTTGCCTGTTTTCTGTACCAAGCTGGCAGCCAGACCTTGTAGGTCTAAATGAAGAGTTACTGAACAAAGGCACTTTATGTTTTGAACTCTGTGCCCTGAGTGTACACCAACAGCCTGCCCGGGCATTTACGTGAAATAAAGTCAACAAATACAGACAAGCTATGTTTTGCAAATTAAAACAACAACAACGACCAGAAAGCACCTTTCTTTAATTCTGCCTCTCGCTCGTTTCGCAGGCAAGAAGAGAAACCCTGGGCTGAAAATTCCTAAAGAAGCATTTGAGCAACCACAGACAAGCTCCACGTAAGTCTGCAAACACTAAGGCAGAATAAAAAGCAAACCACGAGCCCCAGCTGCCTTCCAGCCTTGGCCAGAGCCTGTGCTGCCCATGGCCACCTCTCGGCCTCGTGCCTGCAGCTCTGGGATAAGAGGGACCCTTCATGAGGAGCAGGGGCAAATAATGCCTTGGTTTTGGCAACATATGGGAGGATTTTAACTTAACAGTACTTGCATTTCTCCTGTAGCCCCAGCTACAACCAGGGAGTCTTAGTGCATCACCCTCCACCCAGCACTGCCCGTGGTACATGTCTCATGTGCTAGTTCATGGGAAAAACCAGAATGGACAGCAGATTTGAACCAGTGTGGCTTTTTTTGTCACCCAGTTTGAGTAACGTGGATTTGGTCAAGGCATAAAAATTAATCACCTTCCCTACACACTCAGCCTTGCAAAGGAAAACTCCCTTTTTATGGTAATTTGTGCAACTCCAACCTGCTTGGCTTTCTTTGCTTTCTTGAGGATTTACTTTATTAGCCTGTGAACTAACCCATACTATAGGACCCAGGGATCATTTTCAGTGCTTTTAGACCTTTATGCACATTTAATCCATTTTTTATACAGGGTGGCATAGCTTTGGTGCTTGCCACCTGCCTTGACTTTTGCAGCAAACCTCTCTGGGTTCCTGCATGGGGAAGCTGGGAGTGAGGAACACAAATTCCAGCAGTTTCCTTCCTGAGCCCTTTTTGGGGTGACTTTATGGAGCTCAGCTACATCTGTTGATCCTTTGAAGCTGGGAGACTGGTCAGGCTGCTCAGGGCTGTGAGGGTTGCTGGCCTGAAGGTGTGAGGGGATGGCCAGGGGTTGTATTTACTTGCTGAGGGAAAACTGATCTTTGTAAGGAATTTTTCACATTTTTTCCCTTTTCTCTCCTGCAGGCCACCCAGAGATCTAGACTCCAAAGCCTGCATCTCTATAGGCGAGGAGGTAAGACTAGGATTTATGGTGAAGAGAAGATCTCTGGGGACAGGTGACCATCCTGGGCTGGCTTCTGTGGTGCTGACTGCTTGTCCAGGCAGGCTACTCATGGCAGTGCTTCATTTCATCCCAAGGGAAAGCCACCCCCCATCTGGTGTTTGTGTTTCTCCAGCAAGGGCTGTCTGGGTAGGACTGATTGCCCCATGGCCAGCTGTGGTGTGGCCTCCTGGTTGTCACTGCCCCCAAACACCCACCCTTTGCATCCCATAATATCAGGGTTCCCTTCATGTTTTCCACATTGCCTCAATAAGGTGGAGCTAATCCCCTGGAATAATAGCAATAAACCAGGGGGATTGCTGACAGTGGATTTTACTCTCCTTTGCAGTTCCTTTGCTGATTCCAAAGTATTTCCCTGTGCTAATATTGAAGGATTTCTCATCAGGAATCTAACTCAGGATAGATCTTCCTGTCCTGGAAGTAAATCCTCCTAACAGCATGAAAACCAGTCTACCTGATGTTCTAAAAAAATAGCAGGGAAAAAAAACCCAACAAAATTGAGGGCAGCTATTTTAATAGGAGAAAATGGCACAGCCACATTCATAAAAGCACTTGAAAGCTGGGCAACAAATTTATTAGGTGTAAAAGATAAACCTTGGTGTCAGCGAGTTAATTTATGAAGTGAAATGCTAATCTAATAGTGGTTTATATTGTCTATCTTTGGATGCCTTTTTTTTTTTATTATGATTTTTCTTCTCATTTTGGATTTGGTATTTTCCCTAGCATGGAGCAGGGACTGGAAGAGTGTGAGATGCCTCTGGAGCAAAATGGTGCAGCGCAGATAAAAATGCCTGCTCCAAGAAAATAACTTCTTCCCTGCAGTCCCAGGGCTCAGGAGAAACTCTAGAGCTGCAAAAAGGCTCCATGCACAGAGGCAGAGAGACCGTGTTGGCTGGTGCAAGGAGAAACACACTTGTAAACCCCAGAGCTCAGTCTTTTTCCCGGGTGCAGATAGGTGGCTCCCTCAGAGGGGCTGACATGCCGTGGCTTGCATTTCCCACAGAGCTGTTACCTGCTCGTCCAGCCAAGTTCCTTTAGGATGTGCTCCCTCTTCCACCAGCCTTTCTACACTCACCCTGGATCCCTGAGGAAAGCCACTTTCCCTCCTCTACCTTTAAACTTCAATTCTAAATTCAAGAGTGGCCTCGAGTGAGTCAAAAGTGCATTTCTGGAACAGTAGGAGCAGTGTCAGGCAGCCGGGGATGCTGAAATCCCTGCGCTGACACAACACTGTTAGTCAGGGCTCTTTTTGGGGGTGACCCAGCAGGAGCCTGAGCTCACAGGAACACAGTGTGCACTCCGTGGCATCCCCAGGCAGCACATTTCAGGCTGCAGGTTGTTTTTTGTTGTTTTTTTTTTTCATTCCCTTTCTGCCGTGCAGGCAAAAAGCGGAGTGGGATTATGGGCCGTGAATCGGTTCATTATAACCTGCTGCTTTCTGTAGGATGATTGACTGACTGTGGCCCTGCATTCAGCAAACAGGGTGGCTGGGTATAGTAGCAAAGGAGTGTTTTAAACATCCAAAAATAATAATAAGGGAAAAAAAGAGCTGCTGCACAATATCATGGCAGAAAGGAGAAGAGCAGGTTAGAATGCAGGGCTCCAAACAAAGTCATCTGTTGTGTAAGGCCAGGAGAAAGAGATCTCAAACTCTAAACAAAATAAATCCTTAGTGGTTTCAAACTGGGGCACACTTGGCTGGTATTTGGCCCATCTACAGATCTGGAGGAATAATCTTTTACAGAAAGAAAGTTTTTTTTCCTTAGAAAACCTGGAGATTTTCGATGATTGTTTGTGGGAGGAGGATGGAAGGTAAACAGAAATAATAAAAAAAGAAGACAGAAGGTGATTCCTAGAGGAGAAGCTGCCATGGTGTTTTCCATCCCAGCCCTTAGAGGGTGGAGAAGCTGAAAGTGCTGGCAGCAGGTAGCCAGTTAGGGACACGGGAGCAGGTGGTTGGCAGGGAGAGCATCCCACTGAAGGAATGGTCCCTCCTGCACCTGCCCTGCTCAGGATGCTCGTGGACACAGGCGCCCTGCTCAAGCCATCAGGAGGCACATCCTCTTCAGAGCTCTGCTAATCACTGCACAGTAGTCAATCCTCCAGACAGACCCTGAGCACCATGATTTTGTTTCCAGCCCCACAGATAGGGAGATACACAGTGGTGAATGTAGCAGGGCTAGATTTTATCACAGAGTCATAGAATGGTTTGAGGTGAAGGGATCTTAGAGATTCATCTGCTCTAACCCCCCTGGAGTCAGCAGGGACTCTTCAAGCAGAGGAGGTCGCTCGATTTTAGTGGCATTTTGCTCCTCCCACAGCATGTACATGCAGCAGCCACCTTCACACCGATGTGTTGGGTTCTTTTCCCTGCAGAACTTTGAGGTGAAAGCTGATGACCTGGAGCCCATCTCTGAGCTGGGACGAGGTGCGTACGGGGTGGTGGAGAAGATGCGGCACATGCCCAGCGGGCAGATCATGGCAGTGAAGGTAGAGTGAGCCTCCCCAGCTGCTTTCTGTCTGTGTCGTTGTGTGTGCCCACCCTCTGTGCCCTCATTCGTGCACGTTTCTAATCCAACTTGTAAAGATTACTCAGAGTGAATTCTTTCCTTATGAAATCCAGAGTGCTGAAGTAGATTGGGACCATTTAACCAAGTTGTGTTGTCTAAAAAGATGATGCTTAACGTGTTTCCAGCAGAGTGTTGTGTACAGACACAACCTTTGTCCACCTTTGTCTACAATATTCCTGTCTTTCAAGGATTTTGCAAGCTATTTGCCATCATTTTTTTTTAATAAGGGTGGGGTTTTTCTACCCTCAGATTCAGGTCCCTTTGTAAAGAGGAGTGTGCTGCAAATTTAATTGCATCAGAAAGTTTTTTTCAGCTGGGACTTTCTTAGTCCTTTGGGAACAGAGAATTTTTGTTGGGCTTTTCACATTTTGTCTGCCACAGTGGGATCTTGATTCATGACAGGCTTGTAGATATTGTTATGAAAAGTTTTCATAACAGCAGTTTAGACTTGTAAGTTGCTGCTTAGGGAAATAGACAAGGGAAAAAATGTGCTTTCAGAAGGACCAATTTTTGCTTGGCTGAATTTTAGCTCAAGTTGTCTCTGAGAATAAGAAAAAAAGAAAAAAAAATGATACAGGGCTGGAAGCTATAAGCAGACTGAAGGAAAATTCTTAGCTCCTTGGTTGTGGGTAAACTTTGCTGAGAATGTTGAGATGTGTCTCAGGGCTCCTGTGCTCTGCATTTGGTCTTCTTGTTTGCTTTGATGTTCACCAAACTGCACAAGACCTCTCTGAGTGTGATGGAAGATCTGAAGAGGGTACTGCAGGAACATTCAGGCTACTTCTTGCATCTTGCAGTGCTGAAGAGTTGAATTCTACCACATAATTGACCTCAAGTGCCTTTGGCCAGTGAGCCTGTGTGTAACTTGTGTTGGGTTATATCATGCCCCTGGTGGTGCTGGTCTGGCTGTGGTGTGGAGGTGCTGACAGCCAATGCTAAATGCTTTGTCTTCCAGAGGATCCGAGCCACGGTGAACAGCCAGGAGCAGAAGAGGTTATTGATGGATCTGGATATCTCCATGAGGACAGTAGATTGTCCCTTCACTGTCACCTTTTATGGGGCACTTTTCCGAGAGGTATGGCATCCTGGACATCAGCCACGCTACCCCTGGGAGACTGGATCCTCTCCCAGACTGCATGCACCAGGGGTTTATCTCCACCTAGACATGGGGACTTGGTACAATATGGATTTGCTTAATCCTGGCCTAAGGATCTGTCCAGTGCAGTTACTTCTTGGCAAGCAAGGAGAGACACAGTCCTACATGACAAGGAGCCGGGGCAGCCAAGCCCCAGTGCCAGGAATGTTCATGGCTCCTGTGCAGAGACACTGGGGCTTGGTGGTGGGTTTGGGTGATGGGAACAACCAACTCACAGCCTGGTCTGTTAGTGTTAATACTGTCCTGATTTGCAATGAGAAAGCCACATGAAGGAAAAATGTGGAAAGCTCTGAAGAGCAAGATTTATTGAAGAGTTTTAAGCATAGCTCAGCAGAGCTGAACTTTTCCTGGCTGAGCATTTGCAGTGACCAAAGCATGTAGGGAACCTCAGTCCTGATAACTTTCAGGACTCCTAAATCATTGTGACTCTGCTTTGGGAAAAAAAAATAAATAGCAGAAAGTACACCCTAAATGGCAGTGGAGAGGACTTCATTCCAGTTGGGGAGGAGGAAAAGAGAAAGCCCAGCACGGTTTTGTTGGATGACTTTTAAAAGACAGGGAAAAGGCAAACGGGCCAGCAAAAGGCAAGTGCCAAGGAAGACCTTTGTGTGTGAAAGGAAAAGATGCTTCATTCCAGTGGGCAGATATTTGCTTTCTTTATCCTTCAGGGAGATGTGTGGATTTGTATGGAACTGATGGATACCTCACTGGACAAGTTCTACAAACATGTAATTGACAAAGGCCTGACGATTCCTGAGGACATCTTAGGAAAAATAGCTGTCTCTGTGAGTATCAGCAGGGTGAGGAGGGAAGGGAATGGGTGTGTCTCTTCTAAATCAAGTCCTACACAACCCTGTCTCCTTGCTGTATTTACACTGGCAAGAACATGGTCCATGGGCCAGCCCCTGTGAACGTTCCTAGCTGTCTGCCAGTGTCTGGTCTGAGGAGATATTATTTAAGTCATAAATACACTAAATGTGCCTGTACACGTAATTGAGAAGTGGCACAGCAGTAGATGTGTGGAGAACCTTGCAGCTCCTTTGCCTTCTCATCAGGGTCCTGGAGCCCCTGGAAGGTCCCTGTGTACCCACCATCACCCTGGGCTGCTGTGAGGGTACAGGACTCATGAGAGATGTAGCTCCTTCCCTCCACAGAGGTCTGGTGAGGATGGGGCAGGTAAAGCCAGACAGCATTTCATCATCATCATGGTGCTGCCAGCTGTGATTCACTCTAGGGTTTGGTGTTTTTTTTTTGTTTCAGATTGTAAAAGCACTAGAACATCTGCACAGTAAGCTCTCCGTGATCCACAGAGGTGAGTGCTGGGCACAGAGCCATCACCATGCTGCTGTCTGCCCCATGCCATGTGGCTCAGCCTCACAAGAGCTGCACTTGTGGCCAGGCCTGGGGCTCCCAAAGTACCTGAGATTAAATGGGCCTTTGGCTGCAGAAATATTCCCCAACATCTCATGACTAGCAGAACCTAGGCAGAGGAAATGTCTGCTGGCTTCTGCTCTGTAAAAACTTTGTGCTAGTCCTGGGTTTCCCCAGGGTGGAGGAGAAACGAGCTCCAGCCTGGTTGTGCTGGCAGAGAAAGGGCTGTTTCCCTCTGGGCTGCATTTCCATGGTGCACAGTAAATCCAGGGTCTGCTTCAACACCGCTGCAGAGCTGAAACAGATTTTTCCTTCTGACTTTGGTGGGTTTTGGGTCAGGCGTTGTGAAGGCTTCTGCCCTTGCTTGCTGTGTCCTTGCTTGCAGGGAGAGACATCTCCGTGCCAGTGAGCTGCCTCCTGAAGTGATTTAACCATCCTCAGCTCCTGCTGTGAGCTTCCTCCAGCACTGGTGGGGCAGAATGGTTTGATACCTAAAATAGCCTCAAGAGGTCATAAATACCCTCCTTAAACTCTTCTGACACTTTCCCCTCTAGAGCATCTCAAAGATGCCAGGACCATGCTTCGAAAGAAACAAATTTGCAGTGTTGCTGCTCGACACCTTTATTTTTAAAGGGTCATTTTCAATTTGTCATGAGAAGGAAGAAACCCCAGTGTGTGGCTGCCAGGAGCATCTGAAGAGAACCAAGTTCAGCTCTAGCAGGCAGTCACATTTTGTACATTCTGTGTGTGGCTGGGGGTTGAGTTTCTGCCTTCTGTGTCATTTATAGTAGGTGGAAAATGCTGCTCGGCTTCTGGATTGCTGTTTACTGGTTTGATTTCCACTGAAAATTGTCTTATTTCAACATAGTAACAGATGGGTGAGGATCTCAGATACCTGAAGCTTTTGATTGCAAAATGCTGATTAGAGAGCAGATGTTAACAAACTGTAAACCACCTAATAAGCAGAACTCAAAAGCAGCTTCTGGCCTCCTTTGGATGGTGTTTCAGCTCTTCTGTTGAATAGTTTATCACATGTAGGCAGAGGATCATCTCACAGAAGAGACCTCTTATGTCAGGGTGGCAACGGGGAAAGGATTGCTCCCTTTTGAGGATCAGTTCTGGGACAAAAGAAAACAGGGCAGCCTGCACTCCCTGTGCTGTGTGGAGATTTCATCTGGGATTAGCCTCTCAGGGAAGGATTGCCTGTTGTGCAGGGCAGCACCTCCATGCTCTCCTGGGTATTGCATCCTAGCTACTTTCTGTGTCTTAATTTCTCTCTCTGATGGTGATTTTCACGGCTGTCAAGAGCGTGATGCAAGCCTGAAAGCACCAAGGATTGTAAGGCCTTGATGGGAAGCAGATAAATCTGGCAGTAATAAATAGATGAGACACTGGCCTGATTTCCATAAGGTGTGAAGCACCCACACGCCTGCTGCTGCTCACGTTGCCTTGAAGCTGGGTATCCTGAAAACTAGAGGCTGTGTCTGAAATCCTGATCCTGGTCTTAGTTTACTGCTGCCTCCTTCTCCAACAAACCCAGCTCACCCTTCCTGCCCTTTCCATCCCACCCACCCCTCATCCTTTCTCCGGGGCTTTTTTCTCTTGCTGGCATCAGACCAATTCCAGCTGGGCACTTGCCAGAGCTCCAACTGCTTTGCAGACACCCTCTGGAGATACCCGGAGCCCAGCTGAGCTGTCCCCCTTCACGTCTGTGGCCATCCCCTGAGTGGTGGGTTGCGATGGCTACATTCAGTGCGACCTCCCAGCGCCTCTCCAAATGAGGCGAGGAGCCAGCAAGTGGAGGGACACTTGCAGGACACATGACAGACCCATGAGGCAGTCACCTGAATTTGCAGCGGCTGCTGCCAGCCCTGCACTAGCGCAGGGCTTCGCGGGGACGCCTTTGGTGCCCTCTGCCGATAGGAAGCTCTTTGGCTTGTTTTGGCTCTGCCCGGCCACCGCTGCCTGACAGTGACTGTGGCGTGTGTTCCTTCTTGCAGATGTAAAGCCCTCTAACGTGTTGATCAATACGCAGGGGCAGGTGAAAATGTGCGATTTTGGCATTAGCGGGTACCTGGTTGACTCGGTTGCTAAAACCATGGATGCAGGATGCAAACCCTACATGGCGGTAAGTTGAGCCCAGGAGAAGCCGTGTGTGGAAGCTGCTGTGGGACAGCCAGAGGAACGTGAGCCTGGGTAAAAGATGTAAAGGGGCAGAGAGGGGGAAGAGCAGATCTTCCTGCTGCCTCATCACCTCCCTGTGACCCTGGGGAGGGTTCTGTAATTCCTCCCTGTTGTGTTTTTGCCCTATGGGGACTTTCCGTCTGGGTGGAAAACAGGGATTGGGTCCCTCAGACTCTTCCCAGGAGCTTCTGTTCAGGATTCGCTCACTGTGAAGCACTTGCACAGGGTGAAAATGGTCCTGGAGAATTGAAACTTGTCACCCACTATGTGCCACATGTGCCAGGGCAGCTCTACCACCCTAAGCCATTTCTGGTGACCCATTCTGGTGACTGCCTGCCCTTGCTGGCAAGTACATGGGAATAGATCTGGCCCCACAACAACCAAGGGAGCCAGCTGGTGGCATGGGCTAAGTGGTCCTGGCCTGCCACACTGAAAGAGCCATCTAAGGTTGGTGAGCCCTGGGTGTGGGCATTGTAGTGGGGCCATTGCTGTTCCTCAACCACCTTTTGTCTCTGTTCACAGCCTGAAAGAATTAACCCTGAGCTGAACCAGAAGGGGTACAGCGTCAAATCTGATATCTGGAGCCTGGGGATCACGATGGTAGGGTGACCTGGGGGCACACAGTGATGCCAGGAGGGTTGGGTGTTGCTTACGGTTTCATTTTCCTCCCCGTAGCCACCACTCACCCTGGTGGCACAAGTTCTCTGGGCAGGTGGTGGGGTGGGAATGGGAACACAGCTCTAGTGGCATACTGCAGGGTTGAAGGGAAGGAGGGCGGGTGTGCTTTGTCAGCTCCTTGCTGTCTTTGGAGGTGTCGGTGGGATGCCATTCTGGTGGGGACAGCTTCCCTGCGGTGGCCACGGGCTGCCAGGAGGTGGCAGCATGGGCTAAGGCGAAGGCTTCTGGCGCCTCACGTCTGTCGCCTTGGAGCAGGTTGGATTTCATGCACACACGCAAAACAAAAAATATACTCCCATCACTTAGCGATTAGCAAAGTCCCCCTCAGAAGAGGAGGGCTGGGTGGTGTCTCCCACGCAGCGTTCAGGGGAAAGCCATCTGCTTGCAGAGTCATTTTATAGCACAGTTACCCTTTGCAGCGTGGGGTGGTTTTGTAACTTCTAACCTTTCCCAAGCAATGTCTAACACGAGGCTAGTGGGGGATTGAATATGGAGGCTGCTGGGTCCCCTCAGGACTTTCCCTTTTTCTGTGGGAGGTTAAGCAAGGCACTGTGGCTGGGTGGGGTGAGGAAATGCGAGCAGGTCAAGGGGGGTGATTCTGCCCCTCTGCTCCTCTGTCTAGCTCTGGAGTCCTCAGCACAGCAGATACAGGGACCTGTTCAGTGGGGCCAGAGGAGCCCCAGCAATGCTGGGAGGGCTGGAACCCCTCTGCTAGGAGGTCAGGCTGGGAGAGTTGGGGTGTTCAGCCTGGAGAAGGCTCCAGGAAGATGACCTGGTGACCTGTCAGGACTCCAAGGGGCCTGTCAGAAAGATGGGGACAGACTTTACAGCAGGGTCTTTTGGGACAGGACAAGGGGTGATGGTTTGAAATTGCAAGAGAGAGATTTAGACCAGAAAGAAGAAGGAAATATGTTACACTGGGGATGGTGAGACCCTGGACCAGGTTGCCCAGAGAGGTGGTCACTGCCCCATCCCTGGAATCATTCTAGGTGAGGTTCACTGGGGCTCTGAGCAACCTGCTTCTAGTTGCAGATGTCCCTGCTCCCTGCAGGGGGGTTGGACTGGATGATCTCAAAAGGTCCTTTCTAACCCAAACCAGTCTGGGATTCTATGCCACATATTTGTGTGGAGCCTAAAAAGCCACATACCTGGGTGTGGGATCCAAAATGTATGGGGCAGGAGGGTGAGCTGTGGGGCATCTGTCCCTGATACCTGAGGCATTGGCTTTGTCTCCCCAGATCGAGCTGGCCATCCTGCGCTTCCCCTACGACTCCTGGGGGACACCCTTCCAGCAGCTCAAGCAGGTGGTGGAGGAGCCGTCACCGCAGCTCCCGGCAGAGAAGTTTTCAGCGGAGTTCGTCGATTTTACCTCGCAATGGTAAAATACCCTCTTGGCCTCCCTGCTGAGCTCCCTCTTGTGGGGAGGCTGAGGAAGGCAGGTGCTGGCTGCAACCTGTGTCCTTGTCCCCACAGGCATCTCTTTGTGTACAACCCGAATTTTAGAACAAAACACCCTTCCAGGGAAGGGACAGACAGGGCTTTGTGTGCTTGCTGAGTCATGAGTGCCAGGCTGGGGTCTGCACTGTGCATACAACACAAGCCCTTTGCCAGAGCAGCCGTGATGGCGGCTGAGGGGTCTTCCCGCCACTGAGGTGGTGAGGAGCAAGCTCGTGGGGATAGGCAGGAGCAGGGAATTTTGGAGAGTTTCTCTATCTGATTGCCCCCACAGGGTGTCTGTGTCCAGGCCAGCAGCACGGGCAGGTGCAGGAAGGCAGGTCCGCAGTGCCTCTCACATCGCTGAGGCGGGAAAAGGAGCAGGGCACAGAATGGCTGCAGCCTCCCGCTCCCGGCGGGACCCAGCTCTGAGGGCAGCGGTGGCACAGAGCTCACCCCTCAATGGCCCCTGTCTGTGGCCGTCCCGCTACCAGGGCCCTCGGGCCGCCGTGCTGCTTTCCCTGGGACTCGGAGCTGGAAGCAGCAGGAGGCTTTGGCCGCGGTGTAGGAAAAGGGTTGGAGCAGACGCACGCTGTCTGGAGGTTGCGAGAGCAGCATAAAAGCAGCGGCTCTCCCAGCACCCGAGGAGACGCAGCTGCCCTCGGCGTACGGTTCACAGAGAGCTGGCGGCGGCCCCGCAGCTCCTGATGGCTGCTCCCTCCAGCTTCCCTGGAAACCGCCTGGGAGGCGTTTGGATTTTCCAGGCTCTGCAGTGCCATCCGCCGCTTGCCAAGTTGGCAGGTGGGTGGTGGGTTTGCGTGGTAGCCAAGAAAGGACGGCAGATTGACAAATACAGAAATGTGAGACTGTTCCTGAGCTGCCAGTGTCAGGGTCTGCAGTCCGCCCGGCTCTGCTGTGACCCAGAAAGGGGATTATCAGCCACTGCTGCCTGGGGACTTTAAGTACCGACACTCAGATTCTTCAGACTCTAGTTCAAACATGTTTCTGAGGTGCCCATGATTCAGCTGCACACCCCTCTAACGACCCACAGTGGGGAATACCTGCCTGTGCCCACACTGCTCTGTGTCTGTCAACGGTGGGAGCTGGCACGGAAAAACCCTCTCACAAAATACCCACTGTTTTTGCAAGGCCCACGTTGAGATTTTGGACCAGCTGCTTTTCTCCCATGGCTGCTGGCTCACTCCTTGTTATTGCAGAGTTGCCTGTTTGTGCCAGGCAGGCTGTTGTTCCCCACTGAGTATTTTTCAAGCATAGTGTCTTGCAGCTATAGCTGTGCACTGATTGAAGGGTAAGAGCCACAGCCGTTTGTGGTGGTTGCAGGGAGAGGAATGGCCTCACTGAGCAGCACTCATGTCTTGAAAGCTTATGCTTTGAGGAGCATGTGACAGTTCCTCACTTGGCAAATCCTACCTTCCAGGATCACTGAAGATCCCTCAATGCTGGTGGAGTGGCACGCACTCTGAGAAGTGCACTTTGGCCGCAGATTGCATTTGTTTTGTGTTGTTGAGTCTGAGAATTTCCTGCAATGCTGAACCAGGTCACATCAGCTCAGTGTATCAAGATTGACCTGGCTTAGACCTATCTCAGATTCAAGAGGTCAGAAAGTGAATCACAACATCTGCTGCCCGGGGCAGTGAAAAAGTCTGGTTACCTGTAGCCACTGCAGGGAAGTTCCTGGAATGTCTGAGTCAGGATCAGATCCAAATATGTCTTTTTATTCCTGAAGATTTACACTGATTTCAGTAACTTGTCACCAGATTTCCTGGTATTAGGAACCTGGGAACAAGGATTTTGTTTGCAGTGGGTCTAAATCCTGCTTCTGGACACACCCAACCTTCAAATTCACCTTAGCATCTCGGCTTGGGCTGCTTTTCAGCTCAGAGGATGTGACACATCCCGTACCTTCGGTTCGGCAATATTGGCACGTATCGTTACTAGGTTCCTCTGTTCATTCACAACATGACACTGAACATGAGCCCACTACACACAGCAAGCAGGAAATATCTATTCAGTGTGTGTCCTCTGCTTCCTCTGGGCTCCTGCAAATCCCAGCAGAGGAGCGACTTATCATCGCCGAGGTTCTCACTTTTGTTTTGCTCAGTGTGACACCTTTTCCCCGCCACCGACGTGTACGTGTGTGAAGATCTTTTCAAGTTGCTCCAAGTGTCTTTCCCCTAAATACACTGTCAGGAAGTGAGTAGAGATTACGTCCTGTCTTTTAAAAGCTATTTTCTGCTGGAGGGAAACCAAAATAACTTCCAGCTACAACCCTCCAGAGCCATCTGTTGTAGGAGAGGAGAAAAAAAGGATGTCCCATGTAACCGTCCCTGCTGATAACAGCGTGGTGATAAACAAATAGTTGTACACGTGCTGCAGAGCCACCCGGTCACCACTCCCAGTCAGGGGTTGGAGGCTGAATCCATCCCCTTAAGTCTCAGAGTACCCAAAACCCCAATTGTATCTGGCCCCCAGCAACAGGCAGTGTCTTGACTGGTTTGTATGGTATCTCTGGGTGTCTTGTCTGACCCTGATTGAAGTTGCTGCACTGATGTGTGCCCAGCACCATGTACCACAGGGGGCTGTGTTGGCTGTAGGGGTTCTCAAGGCCTAAGATGTTTGCAACGTATAGATGAGTAGTTGAATTCCTACAGGGATTTGAAACCTTGCTTCTGTCACGGTCTAAGTTTATGGCTTTGCTTAATTTGCATACAGAATGCCACTTTTAATTTTTTTCTTTTTTTTTTTTTTTAATTACAGCTTGAAGAAGAATTCCAAAGAACGGCCAACATACCCAGAGCTTATGGTGAGTGTGCCTGCATTCAGCAGTTCAGAGCTCAGCTCAGAGCTGAGATGGATTACAGTGAGATGCTGAGGACAGGGTTTCCAGTAGTGCCTGGTGATTTGGGATACTTAGCATCCTTTTTCTCAAAACAGATATGAGAATCATGGCACTGCAGGGTCTTGAGAGGGTGAATTCAAATCAGAGATGCTCTTTGAAATGTCATTCACGTGCTACTCCCAGGCAGATAGGGGAAAAATATGTAAAAGCAGTTAACAAATTTGATAGGGGACAAAAACGAGGTTGTGAGTCTGTTAGTGAGGATAAAATCCTCACCTTTGGTTTGTGTGGTGGCTTCAAACCACCCAAGTGAAACGGATGCACCATGGATGCTCCACATGGGCTGCAGGAGTGACCTGCTGGGCTTTACTGTCATGGTGCCTTGGAGAGGACACTTTTTAGACAGAGTAATTCCTGGATGCTAGGGACAGAGATGAATCTGTGACTAATAATTCCGGTTATTGAATTTCTTCTGCTGCTTAGACACTGTTTGCTGTGAGTATGTCTAGGACAGAGGAATAACTAAGGAAGAAAATGCTGATAAAGGCTTACAACGGGGGAAATGCGAAGCAGGGCAGGGATTTGAGGTCACATGCACTTAACTGCTGATGAACTCCCAGCAGTGCAGACACTGGTGGATACTCGGCCAAAACTCTGGGCTGGAGCTGGTGAGAACAGGCTCCATAGTGAGATTTTTCTGCTAGGGCTCCACAGTTTTCATGACCTTTCTCTCTCCCGACTTCTGGTATTGATTCTGGTGCTCCTAATAGCCAGCAAAAACAGGAGAGCTTCAGAAGTTGATGTTGCACTCCCATAAGCATCCATAAGTTGCTGTTTTGTTGGGATTTTTTACTCCCTTCTCTGTCTCTGATGGCATTAAGTTTTTATTTTTTTATTTTCACCTGATTCACACCTTGCTGAAGGCAGGAAGGTGCCTTACATGGCTATTTCTGAAGACTCTGACCCAGGTGCTTGCCTGTTCCTTCTTGCACACCCCTGTCCCATGCCACTGGTAAGATCTTGTGTGTTAAGGGTGAAAACCAGTGCAGAACATCCTCAGGATTGCTGTCTCTTGTCCGTGGGTTATGCCAACCAGGGGGTCAACCTCATCACCACCACACACTGCCTGCTCAGAGGTGTTGGGACCTGGGTGTTGTGAAGGTGCCAGGTGCTCTCCATCTGTGAGACCTGCTGGCAATCCATGTCTCAGCTTTTGAATGTGAGTTGTAAGCAGTGAAGAACTCCTGTGCTGTTTCTTGCTGGGCCCTGTAACACAATTAGACTATATATAGATCACATTTACACTCAGTTTGCCCAAATACTGGTTTCAGACAAAGGGAGGCCCAAGGTTTATTACTTTTTTTTTTTTGTCCTTCCTCCCCCCACAACCCCCCAATTATTATTGCATAAATACATATATATTTTAAGCAAATTTCTGAACTTTGCCAAATGGCCTTTTATCAAAAAGGTTCACTGGAGCAGCTCTGTCTGTTGCAGCATTAATACCCATTGGCAAGCGAGTGCATTTCTATTGAATTAGGTTCTTGGATCACCCCTCCAGAGTATCTCAATGCTGTGGTATTTTATGGCTGACATGAGTGTTGTGAGGTCCTGTGGTTGAGGGTTGCTGTTTTGTTGGGGTTTTTTCCTCCTTTCTCTCTCTCTTACGGCATTAAGTTGCGGTACTGGATTGGACTTGTCATTTAGACCAAGACTGCTCCCTTGCTTTCCTGTGGAATTGAGGTTTCTCATGGAAAAAATGACTCTGTGCTATCTTGAGCATCAGGAAAAGTGATACGGATGCTTAATTTCATTTGAAAACCCACTTCCCCAGGTGAAGTGGAGCATGAAACTACTGCAGGACTGGTGGTCTGCATATTGCATGGAGCACATCCTACCTGGCATGTGGTGTTCCGTGCTCTAAACAAACCCAGTTGTTGCAGAGGGGTTGGGTTCACTGAGAGTTGCATCTGGAGGCCACCACTGCTGCCCATGTTCACGTTTGTGGGTGCTTCCAGGCTGTGGTAGTTCTGCTTTGGGTGTGAGTTAGCTGGGGTGCGAAAAACAGTGGCATCCCGCTGGGATAATAACACAGCTAGACCATTTGAGCCATCTCTCCAAGAGTTATTCAGGACACTTCGATTCCCGTGACTGTCTGACCCAGGGAGACCTTAAATTATGCCTGGATCCTTGCCTCAACCCATTTCAGCTCTGTTTCCCACATAATTGTGCTTCCTCTTCCTTGCTGGTGTGTCTTTGGGTCGCTTCCCGGCTGCTCAGAGCTGCCTCTTTTTAGTCACCGGATAACTTTCCGCTCAAGCCCACCTTGGAAAGTCTCCTTTCTTTGCTTTTCCCCTTCTGCTTGGCCACTGCCATAAATGATCGTTGAAACAGCCAACATTCAGGGGCTGAGGTGAGGGACAGCTTTGAAAAACCCTGCAAACCCCAAACTGAAAAGCCCAGTCTGGCTTGAAATGGTCAGGAATCAAACCAATCCCACCTCAGCCCACGTATGGGAAGCACAACAGCATTTTGCACAGAGTGGAGGTCACCTGTGAGCCCTGCCAGGCCCCAGCTGCCTTTGGCTTCTCTCTGACACCTTCCATCCAAATAAATGCCAGGATAGTGGGAGCCAGACATTGTTTTGGTGATCTCAGGTGGAAGTTGGCTGATCTCAGCTGATAAGGTTGCAGCCCCCGGTAGCAAACCAAAGCTCTGGTGCTAGCAGAGCAGGGGCTTCGCTCTTGCTGTCGGGGGGACATTCGGCGGTGTTTTCTTTTTTTTCTCCTTACACATATTTTTCCATTTGTGCTGAAATATAGGCAGGATTTTTCTGGCAGGATGTCTTCCCATGTTGGTCACGATTAAGTAGTTAAACATACAGCTGCGGATGGCTTTCCAGCCGGGATGGCTTTCCTCTTTGCGGTGGTTAGGGGTAAAGTAGCCGTCTCCTGCTGCGTGTATGAGCAATTGCAGGGAAGAAATGAGACTTAAAAGTCACCAGAGGGTAAATACACAGATAAAGCAGGATACAGAGGGAAAACCCACTGCAGCCAGCCTTCCCGCAAGGTTTTCTTTGCTCCTGTTGTTGCTGGTGCACCGTGGGGTGGGTAACCAGCATCTCAGAAGGAGCCTGTCTCCACCAGAGCACCGCAGAGCTGCGAGCCAGGGTGTGCTGGAGGGCACGATGTGCTAGAGAGGGAGGCAGTGGTTTTTAATATTTTTCTTTGCTCTGAGAGCAGCCCAGCTCAGGGTTTAGAGGGAAGCCAAGAGGGCAGCACAAATCCGCAGCCTTCGTGAAGTGGCCCCTCAGGATCCCTGACTTGCCTCAGCTGCGAAACATGGAAAGCTCAATATTATGATGCCAGAGACAAAATCTCTTCCACTGCCTAGAAAAGTGTCTGAAAAAGGTTTTAGGTTTGGTCATCAGCGCTGTGAATAGTGAACTTCTCTATTTTGTTCTCTCTTCTCTTTCCCAGCAACATCCTTTCTTCACCCTGCACGAATCCAAAGAGACAGACGTCGCCTCTTTTGTCAAACTCATCCTGGGAGACTGAGAACTGGACTTGTAAATGAATTGCCCTTCTGTGGACTGGTGGGTGCAGGGGAGGGGCGCGTGGCAGGACTTGTCATGAAAGCACCAACAGAAAGTCGCCGTGTTTTGTTTTGTTTTGTTTTGATTCGGAGAACCCCCCGCCTCGCCGAAGTTTTTTAAAGGGTTCTTTGGTATCCATAGTGACATAGAATGAGCTGGTTAGTGAAATGAATTTTAATAAGGTTGGTAACCTTAAAACAAAAACAAAACAACAAAAAAAGAAATTTGAAAAGAGTGATTTACATATTTAATAATGACAGTCGAAATCCCTCTTCCTAACTTTCTCCTCATCTCCCTTCCCTCCCCCCTGACCCAGAATTTGCTTTGTCATGGTAATAGGTGCTATGGTAGTCATGAAGTTGTATGTAGATTTATATTTTGTCCCTTCCATTATTTTAATATTTATGTTAAGTGCTTGATGGAATAGATTTCTGTTTTATATGAGGATGAATGCGTGGTGACGATGATGATGCTAAATGAGGCCACAGCAAGCAATAGTTGGTGGGGCTTTGCTGGGGAAAAGGTGTCCAAGGAAAAGAGAAGTGTCTGTGTCGTGGAAAATATTTAATGTCCATCGTAAAAAGAAGTGATAAGGAAGATCTCAGCTCAGCTACTCGAGCTGCTTTCACAGCATGTGAGGCAGCATCACTGTAAGGGAAGGAGGCCTCAGTATCCCTCAAAGTTGCCTCTTCTCTGGACACTGCTCTCCATGTCCGGCGAGCACGTCCTGGCCAGTGCACCCACGGTGCACCCACGGCCTCCTGCCCCGGGACAGCCCCTGCCCCACGTCCCACCGACTCACTCTGCTATATCGGGTGGGTGATGAAGTCTGGAGTGGGTAGATATTGTTGGGATAGTGTCTAGGATCAAAGCCCCAGAGGGGAGTAGATTGTTAGATAAGTTGCACAAAGGTTGGGGGAAGGCTGCAGTGGTCAGTCCCCACCTGCCCGCAAGGCCAGCAGCATTGCAGTGCCTGGGGCTCCCCTGGGCTGGGGATGAGCTGCTTTGGTCCTCAAAGGGCGTTCCACTCTCCTTCTCCAGATGAGAAAGGATAACAGTCTGCACAGCATGACATCTAGGAAAAATGGGCTATCTCAATCTGCATTTCCAGGGCTCTCAGCACTGTGTCAGCAGCAGTCTCTCAGTGCTTGCTTTGGGGGTGCTAGTAAGCCCCACTGGAGCTGGTGCTGGCACGTGGTTTGAGCCATGTCCAGCTCTGGTCGGGATGCTGAATGCAGCCAGGAGCTCTGGGCTCCAGCCTGGGCTGCAGGTGTCTCCCACGAGAGCTGCAGCTTGGGAAACCACGCCTGGGACCCACAGCCCACCCCTACCAGGAGCTTGCTGTTGGCTGGGTCCTCTGGGAAAATCTGCTAGCCAAGGACAGGAGCACAGGGTCTGTCAGGGTGGGAGGGGAAGGTGGCAGATCATGCTGGTTTCAGGTGGCATAGTTACTGTCTAGAGCAAGGTGGAGCCATGCACTGCAAGGTATTGCTGGGTCTGGAGCAAGGCCACTGGCTCTGGATTGATGCTGGTTTGACCAAGCCCAACCTGCAGAGCTGCCTCACTGGGTTGTGAGGCCCTTTGCCTGTGGCTCTTTCACCTGGCCCAGCACAGGATAGTGCCTGTGTGTGCAGTGCCCAGTGTGTCCACACGTGCCTCGTGCCCCTCCACATGCTGCCCTTCCCCACCCAGCGCTTCTGTGCAGACTCTTGGAGTCAAATCCCAACTAGAAGCATGCCTTGCTCTGCAATATTTGAATTGTACAGGGTGTCATACAGCCCTTCCTCTCCCACTTTAGCAGATCTAGTCTCTGTTGGGTTTCTGGACTAGTCTGAGAATCAGTTTGGGAAGCAATCCCTTGGAAGGGCTGGTGGGGAGGGCAGTGTTTAGAGCAGGGGTTCCTCAGTGGTGGTATCTCTTGTGCTAGGGACGTGCTGACCATGAAGAGCTGCATGTAGACACCACCAGTGGCTGGGCTGCTACTGTCACCACCATGACCTTGGCTGGCAGTGCCCGCTGAGGTGGCTGTGAACCCTGCAGTAGTGCAGCTCTGTCCTGGGACCAGCATTAGAAGAGCTAGAGGAGCATTGCTCATGGGGCTTTATCAATCCTTGTGCCTCTCAGCTGCAGAACAGGGTAGCTGGAGGAGAGCTTGCAGATCGGGGTGCAGGGGTTTCCTTGCCACAAAAAGCTCCCGGGTTGTGCAGACTTTGGGGAATAGGTTCCCCTTCCTCAGCCACATTTCACCAGCCCTCCCAGCCCTTGGTAAGGAAAAGCTCCATGTTCTTCTTTGCGTGGAGGGGAACCTTTCAGGTTACATTTTGTTGCGGATGAAACACAAGGATGTTTAAATTCGCAGTGTAATTTTAAGAGGCCTCACGTGGCTCATAATCTGCCCTCTCATATTCCGTGGTGTGTGTGTGTGTGTGTTTGCTCTCTCACTTTCTCAGAGTAGCAGAAGCTGTTTTGATTGATTGTCCTCAGCTGCAGCTACAAGTCCAGCCAGCCAGTTTAGAGACTTGGTTCCAGCATCAATTCCCGCTTTGAAAAACATGACATTTAAAACCACCCTTTGGTTTTCCTACATATGGATCTGATGCTTTTGTTAAAGATTGTTTTTGCCTCCTTTCTCCTGGAATGTAAGTCTCATTTGGACACCACATCTCCTTGACCTCAGAGCACCTTTATTTTCGTGCCACTCTAATTGACAGGTTGAATTTATGAGATACTGTCAAAGTTCAGTATTAATAGCAGATATTAATGTCACCAGCGTTTTCCAATAGAAAATTAATGTCAGTGTTGTCTGCAGCTAGTAACCCTCTAAAATGATTCCTACATGCCTCAGCACTACATGCTGAGTGCTTTCTTTTTATGCTTTTTGCTCTTGCCGTGCTTGGGCCGTCTAATCCCTTTGTTCTAATGACATTACAATAGGGCATGCAACAAATCACTTCACTTCCCTCCTGATTCTCCGTGACTTTGTTCCTTTAAAAGTCATTTGCGTCAGCCCAGAGTAAGTGTGAAACCCTATGACCAGTGTGAGTGAAAGCTGCAATCTGAGTGATCATCACTGTGGAAGGTAGTTGTGGCAAGAGGGAAGTGCAGAGTTGTCTGTCTGTCTGTCTGTGCATCCCTCGTGGCATGTGTGGACGCAAAGCTTGGCCTGACCCAGGATTTTCTTAGAAGCCTGAGCTGATGGCCTCGGTGCAGGGAGGAGAGCCAGGGACCTCCTGTGTGCTTAAAAGCTCAGAAAACAGGCTGGGCTGCAAGATGAAAATCAGACTCTCTACTTTTTCATTGCATTGTAAACTCTATAGAGATGTGAGCCTTTGGTCAGCGCTCAGAACATGAGCACGGGGTTGCCCAGGACAGGTTACTGGGACACGAAGCCTTTCCCAACAGCCATGCCCTCTGAACAGCCAAAGTGTTCAGGTTTCAAGTGTTCTTCAAAAAGCTCTTTTGTTTTCAGACAGCAGAGGACTGTGGACAGCTTGTTGGATTGTCCTGAACGGGGATTTTTAAACTTCAGAAGAAGCAGGTCTTGTGCCATAAACCCAAAACAAACCAAAACCACAGCAGGGAGCAGAGGGCAGAGCAAAGCTGCTCTGAGCTCATCACTGAGCTGTGACCTCAACCAGCTGCATGAATGAATTCCAGCAGAATTAGCTCTTTGCAAGGTGGGGAGGGCCTCTCTGCTCCACCACAGGCACTGGTTATTGGGCTGCTTGAAAGCTGCACAGCCCATCCCTGTGTCAGGCAGTGGGAGACCACCGAGACATGATGTTCATCCTTTTTCCCTCCACTGTACAGCTCTTGATGTTCCTGCGACCTCCTGGATGCTTGAGGTCTTGCCATTGCTAGAGCACTTAAAGTGACACTGGCAGAAAAGCTATTTTCTGGGTCCCCAAGAGCCCACTGGTCCATTATATCTGAAAGAGGAGTGGGTGGGCCTTTACTGATGACTGTTTTTAAATGCCAGGTTTGTGCTGCTGCAGTGGGTGAAATACCCACCTTCTCTGGAGTTTTTCAGGTGTATAAAACTTTACACAGATATCTTTGTACTGTATTTCTGCATTTATTCTGACTTTTGTCAGGATTACTGGTGAAGAAGGAGGCATTGCTAACTGGTTAAAGAGGTGTTTCTGGAGGCAGCTGGCCTCCTCTGTGTGACAGAGGAGGCAGTTTGTGGGTCACTGCTCAGAAGAAGCTCTGAATAAAGATTAACCCTTTTGCTCTGAGTTCTTCAGCTGCTGCAGAGCAAAGTGACCCTGTTGGGTCAGTGTGAGCTGCACCTTGTCTTGGTGGGAAAGGGCTCCAGGCCCTTCACCCACAGAGCAGAGCAGTGCCTGGTGCTTAGGGCAGACACTGGCAGGTGCAGCCTTAACTGGGCTTTCTCCATGCTGGCTGCAAGCTAAGTATCCACCTGCCCAGTTGCCTTCTTTCCTCAACATTTTGGAAGAGGAAATCCTGCTCGGTCAACACAGCATTGCTGAGTGGCTGGTCTGATGTAGTTCAGACAAGGTTTCCACCAGCTCCCTTGTTTAATAAACCTCTTTTTTATTATTAAAAACAACCCCCAAACTCCTCTCTCAGAAAAGCCAGCCAAGATGCTCTATTTTTTTTCCTCTCTCTCTTCCATCTTGTTCCTCTTAGAGGAACTCTGGGAGCCCGTCTTGGTGCTTTCACTCTTTCACATGCCAAAGATTGCTACATCCCTCTTAGTTACGCTCCTGCCAAACCAGATCTTATAGCCTTGCCTCAAAAATCATCCACTTCCCCGCTCCTTGGGGTTCCTTTTGTTGCTGTTGCTTTTTCATTGAATTTCCTCATGTTTATTGACATGTCTATTGTTGAGCTTCCTGGACACATGCAGCTCTCTTTTTCGGATACCGAGAAAGACAAATAGTTGCCTTCACTGGTCTGCCCCTGCTGTTGGGGAAATACTGTTAGTGATACGATTCCTACAGATGGGGACGGGTCTCATTGAGAGCTGGGGTCAGGGAGGGTGTAAACTGGCATCGCTCCATTGCCTTGGCTGGAATAAGGCCAGTTTTGTCCAGCTGAGAATCTGTCCTTAATGTCTAAACAGTTATTACACACTAATAAAGATTAATGATTGTAAATCCCCCCGGATTATACATAAAATGGCAAGTTTTACTCATTAATCTTTATTGCCATATTATAGCTGTTTATGTTAGAGGAGTTGTCTCTCTCTGTTCTGAACATGCACTTAGGAGGTGGGGGTTGAGCATGGGGGAGACGAAGGGTGGACAAACCAGACCAGATGTCCACGTGTTTTACAGCCTGTGTCCTGCCCCCAAGTTGGTTGTTTCCTTGAAAGCCGTTAAACCAGCAGCAAAGGATGTATCACAGAGCTTTGTCTGCTTCGCTGGCCTCTGGCTGAGCTATAAAATCCAGATTGTTTCTGGTGAGAAGGGATCAGATCTCCTAATTAATATTTCAGCTCAGCCTTTACTGGAGCAGATGGATAATAGGAAACTTGCCGTGTGCTCTGGCAGGCCAGAGCTCTGCTGTGCCGGGAGAGTCGCTCTCCCGGACCGTGGCTGGAAAAGATGCTCTCTGCTCAGTAGGCAGCTGGTGTTGCAGGTTGAAAGGACACTGCTCTTTTGTGTAACCCCACACCCTAAGAGCAGTTGATTTTGTTAATGAAGAGGACCTGAAAAAGGTCAGTTTGAATCTTAGCCTTTATGGGTTTGCAGATGCAGCTGGGAGCTGGTGGTGCCACTGGACACAAAGGTCCCTGTGCTGTGTAGATGAAGAGGATTCTAAAGACAGTGAACGACAGGAGTGGTTTAATGGCATAGGGACAAAACAAGTCCTCTGACAGGCAGCTAAGTCAGAGGTCTGACTTAAATGATGGGGGAAGCACAAGAAAAACCTCTGTAGACAAAAAAAGAGAAGAGGATATAACCATTTCAAGCCTAATGGTGAAAATACCTAATTTACAGGCCACAGGGATGAAACAGTTCTTCAGGGGCCCATGCATCCAGAAGTGCCATTCCATTGGGAACACTTTTGGCTGCATGACATTTATTACGTGGCCTCCTTCAGTGAACTTCTGGGTTGCTAGAGAGCTCTTTGCCTCCATCGGCACCTTATGTCTCAGTCACCTTTACATTCTGTATTTTACTGTCTGGGATTTTACTAGCAGCCTTTTTTCTAGGCGGTTGGTCAGAACGAAGGCAAAGGAAAGGGGCCTCCAGCCAGCTCCCTGTAGAACACCCGGGGAGAGGCAGGAGCTGCCTGTTTGTTATCCAGGGCCTGCTTAACGGGAAGGCACAGCCAGGGGCTCGCTAAGCTGCAGGTATCCAGTTGAAGCGACAGCTTCTCCATCCGTGTGCTTCCACGGGCTTTAACACCTCCCCCGTCTGGAAGTGGAGCAGCTTTGGAGGCACATCAGGCTCGCTCTGAGCCGGCAGCTGGGCTGCAGGACAGGCCACGTTTCCTTCCTCGAAAGGCTCTTGGTTTTTCTCTAAAGGATGGGGCAGAAGTCCAGCGGCGCCGAGGTACCGCGAGGATAAAGCGGGAAAAGCTTGGAAGCGTCTTAAACGCTCTGGAAATAGAGATGGAAATCTCAAAAGATCAGACATCTTTCGGTAATTTCCAAAGCTTTGTGGTTTTAGCCAGACCTGAAAACCCTTCCTAGAAGTTTATTTCAGGGTATTTTGATACGTTACTTTCACTTTTGGGCCTAGCTAAATCCAGGAAACTCAGAAGAGTGTAATTTTAAAATAAAGAGGAGACCCACCCCAAGGATCACTGAACTGATCAGGAAAGTTTCTGTTTGATTTCTCTTACTGGAACAATTCAGGCCAGTGCTGGGTTTATCCTGATTCCGTCTGCTTTTGCCCCAGATAATTATTCTCTTTGAGCAAATAAGAGATCAGACCATGGTCTTTCCAAAACGCTGTGACCCATCACGCAAGGGTACACACCAAATAATGCCAGAAGGCAGATGGAGATAAGTGCTACAGTAAGAGGCAGCCAACTCCTGATGGCTGGAAAGAGCAGCCTGGCAGCAAGCATGCCCATGGCCTCCAAAAACATAGGTAGATAGAGTTTCCCCAGGGGTTGTGTGATGGAAGTATCAGGGGCTGTCATGTCTCGGGGTTTTTTTCCCCTTCTTGCAGAGAACATTCGGCCGTTTCAGAGTGTCCTGGAACAGTATCTGAAAAGCCTTTGGCATTTCTCAGCTCCTTGGTGTGGTTTTTTTCAGGATGGATACTGTGAAAAGTCAGGAAGGCCCAGATGTCCTTGATTTACGCAGCCAGAGTGAAGAGATGTAGATTAAGTGCCTCGTGAGAGCCAAAAAGGTGTGTTTAAAGATAAATTACAGGCTCTGTCATAGCTCTTAAGCCAGGATCAAATTTTCATGTATACAGGTGCAGCTGCAGAGCTCTCTGGCCACATTTAGCCCAGATTTAGTCGTGAGTTTTGCAGAAAGATCTGAACCATTTGGTGGGCTCCTGGCAGACTGGGGTTCTACAAACAGAGAAAAACCTCGTTCAAAATACTAAAACCAGGGTCTGGCTCCAACCATTTCCCATATAATCTGTGTAGGAAGCAAATTTCCAGAGCTCTGCCACCGTTTTGTTCCTCCATAAATGTGAACTGGGCAGCTTGTGGCTGGTGACAGCTGCCACTGTGCCAGTGGGGCTGCTGGGAATAGTCACAACATACTAAATAGATGGAATTTTGTATTCCTTTTTTTGGGGGGGAAGTTGCTAAATGTAGTTTCTTTCAAACTGGAGAAGTATCAGAGTAAAACTTGTTGTTTTTTTGTAGGAAAAAACATCCCAACCCATCTAAAAATGTCCCAAAATTTTCAGATTAAGGAATTACAGTTTTACTGGCAAAGACCCAGAGTTAGCATCAAAATACATCCATTTGTAGAGTTTCTGTTGTAAGGTGTGAAATCTGCTTTTTCTTGAGAGTTGTAACAAGGGGGTTTCTACACAATTTCAACTAGAATAATACATATATGAGCACAGTGGAAAAGCAGCCACTTCCCAGTTGGCCTGATGGTACTGAAGAGGACACAGGCAAAGGTAGAAAAGAGAAGACTTTCCAGAACTAATTTCCTTCATTTCTAGGGTGGGTTTTTTACAGCAACATCATTTGTTGTACAACTGTGAAAGTCTCTGCTTTTCCTGACATGCAGAAGGCTGAGTATTCCTTCTTGTGTTCTTATTATTTATTATTTATCCAATTCTGGTACTACCCAAGATGTGCTGAAGGTATCTCACAGCCTGCCCTTGAGCCATATGGACTCACTGTCTATCTCCTAACAGCTGGGATGGCAAATGGCAAATTATTATTGTAAATTATATTATAGCAATTTAGATTTTCCTTGAGTGACCTGGTTTGCTCTAGAATTAGGGATGGGGATAAGGAAGCTTTTTAAAAAAATACCATTTTTGAAATTTTCTTTAAACATCTTTGAGGCTTCTGAACAAACCTCCTCAGTTTTTTATTTTTAATAGAAAAAAGCACCAGTTGGGTAGTAATTGGTCCTTCAAGGTGGGATTGACTGTCATCGGGGTTCAGTTTAACCATTAAAAATGCTCAGTGTCACAACATCATTAACCAAGAGCCCACTGGAATGCTGAGAAAACTATTTTCCACCTGAAGAATGAAACCTAGTTTGTGATGAGCTTGGTGCATCCAAGTCTCACACCAGGCTTTTCTGCATCAAATCTGCATGGCCTTTTCCTTCTGCCCTCGAGCTGGTGGCACTCAGGGTTGCAGGATTGCTTCAGAGCAGGGCTGAGGGCCACCCAGGCACCCTCTGTGCTGAGTACAGAGGACACGAGTCCTACAGAAGTGATGGAGCATCCAGTGAGCAGCTGCTTCTTGCTCTGGAAGAGACCTTGAGGTGAAATCCTGCAATTCTGTGTGAGATGAGTGGGCTTGAGGGGCTCAAACCCATCAGCTTTTTGTTCTTTCTGTTCCCTTTCTGCTCTTTGCAAAGGTGCTTTGCTGCTCTATGGCTTCTGAAGCCTCCCCAGGCTTTCTGATAAAGAATGCTGTGGTGCATCTGTTTTCAGACAGCTTGCACTGGTTTTCTCGTTTGTTTTTTCTTCTCCCTATGTATAAGAAATGTTGGGTAGCAGAATGTGGAACTCATTAGAAGTTCATAAAGCAGGGACCTCAGAAGGATGTGGGTATAAATGCTTTTCAGGCATCTGAGGTGAACTTTAAATGGAGCTTTGGCCCTCATTTGCTTTCTGCTTTTCAAAAACCATTTATGAGAAAGTGGAGCTGTCAAAGCCATGGATGAACTTTGCCTTCTTGCAAATAACTTGTCTCACAGTAAATTGTCCAAATGCACAAGAAACTTGTCTCAAAGTAAATCCAGTAGCTCTACAAAGCTGGAAACGTATGTGCTTTAGAGCGTGTGTGTGTGTGTGTGTGTGTGCACGTGGTGTGCATGGGTGGGTGGAGTGGGTAAATCTACCAGTTTGGAGATTTAAAACACTCACTGCAAGTGTGTTTTTTTTTAAAAAAAAGGCAATGTAAAATATTTATTTCTTGGCAGAAGTACATCAGACCACATCTCCCATCCTTCTTTTAATTGCTTCGTGTTTGTTTTTGTTGTCTAAGTCTTTGCTGGCCTGTTTCCTCCACACAGCTCTTTGCTGCTGAGCGGCCCTGTAACCTCACACAACCCCTCTCCCAGTGAGGGAGAGTGTGGTGCCAGGACACTCACGGGAGTGGGGGCTCTGCACTGGTGTTTGGCAGCAAAGGAGAAGGTTGTGTTAGATGACATGAGAGTGATCTTTCAGTTTTTAGCCTTGTTGAGGAAACTTTGTCTTCATGAGAACCAAAACTGCCCACATCCCAACNCACTCTGAGCTGCCTCTCTGCAACCAGGTGAAATTTCATCAGTCAGATAATGTGAAGTTCACAGGGTCCTCCCTGTGCTCCAGAGTCCTTTGGTGGTCACCTGGCTGCCCACCCTTACAGCTCCACATC
This sequence comes from Ceyx cyanopectus, assembly GCA_013401355.1. NCBI lineage: Eukaryota > Metazoa > Chordata > Aves > Coraciiformes > Alcedinidae > Ceyx > Ceyx cyanopectus. Next base: position 11,971 of record VYZU01064676.1, on the reverse strand, counting down.
TGCTCTCTCTGAAACACTTCCCGTAGCCTGTGTTGTCTTCATTCATCTCAAAGCTGTTCCTCGTACTATGAAGGTGATAAATAGTAGGAGACTGACAGTAGGACCACGTGTGTAACGTCAGTTAGGCTTTTATTTCATGTTGTCTTAATGAAATGCTTTTAGGGTCCGTGTTGTACTGGATTAAGGATATTGGTGGAACAATTGAATTCTTTAACCCCGACTCCCTATATCCTTCCCCTCCACCCTCTTCATACAGATATTAGATTGGGAGGATATACTTGGAAAAAAAAAAAGCCAAAACTCAAACAAACCTTGCTGATGGAATAAGTTAATCTTCTTTACTACACTTTGATTTTAGTTCTCAGGATATCCAAAGGTTTATCACTGCTGCTGCGAGAAGGGGACAGTACACCTTTTTGAAACTGCAACCACTGTAACCATTGTCCAAATGTGGGTGTGTGGGGGTGTGTGGGTGGGTGTGTGTGTGTTCAACTCAGCACTGTGTGTGCGTGTGTTCTGCTGAATAGTGTGTGCATCTACGAAATGCTTCAAACAAACTGCCTGGAAGTCAAAACCAACCACCTCTTTCCAGTCATATGTTTGCCGTGACTTTTCATAACCACACTTGAACTAGTGGTCTTGGATGAAATATTCAAAGAGCAGGGCATCTTTATAGCAATGGTATGTCAGTCAGATTAAGACAAAATGTACACAAAAATAAATAAATGACATTTAAAAGGAACGAGCTGTCAGTCTACGTGTATTTAGCCACTGGAAGTCCTACCAGTCGTCGGGGACACACTTGGTACTGCTTCTGCTATCCGTGTGAAAGGTTGGTAAGGATCCTCTGACTCGTAACAGCTTATCACACATTACTGACAAGGCAGGAATGCTCGGGCTGCTCGACAGCATTTCTGCCGTTGCTGCTTCTCTCTGCGCTCCGGCGAGCGCGGCTGGCGAGAGCAGACACATCCACATCCCGTCCAGCCCACATCAAAGGCCCCAGCCCCGGCTCCCACTGCGGCTCTGGCAGGGTGCTGGTGCGATGAGAGCAGCCGGCTTCCTGCCCACCCCCCACGGCAGCTTTTGAGCAGGGATGGGGGGGCTCGAGGGGCTGCGAGTGGACACAGCCCCTGTGCCCGGGGCTGCCTGTGATGGTGGGTGCTGGGGCTGTGCTGACACCAGCGTGTGGTGATGGGATTGTTGAGAGGCTGGGGGCTCGCTCAGCACCTTGCACCGATGTGGCCGAAGCGGGCGGTGGGTTTTGTGAAGCTCTTGGCCTCTGCTTTCCCAGGCTGGAAAACAGACGTGGGGCTTCACTGTGTTGTTCACCAGATCCTGGATCCAGCTCTGGATTCCGCTGCCAGCCCCATCACCATTAACTTGCAATTAAGCCTCACATTTCTTTAAAGGTTAACTATTAGGCCGTGCGTTTGTCATGATGCAAAGCCAATTTTCACCCTTAATTTATTAGGCTAAGTCAAATAGCATTTTGCTTGAGTAAAGCATGCTGCTCTGGATCATACTGAAACATGAATTGCCATTTCCCTCTTTCTCATGTAAATAAAATTACGTTAGAATTGCCGAAAACAATTTATCAGCTCCCTCTGCTGATGCTGCAATCCCAGTTAAGGCAAAAGCACTAGTTGCAGAGCTGATGGATGCACTAAGGAATGAACTAAACAAAACCAGCCCAGTTAATAAAATAACCTTTAAGGGCAGGGGAGAGGGTTCGATGTTTATTGCATAGTAGAGAGCTGAATGCTTTCAGATTGCAGGGGGAGTGTTTCCCAGTGTCGGTGATGGGAATGTTGGTGATAACGGGAGATTGCCATAAAAATGTCTGCAGAGAAGAGCTGCAAGAGAGAGCCATTTCTGGGAATCCTAAGGAAAACAGCTGCCGAGGTTTCATCTGCACTGTGGTGCGTTGTGTGTGTGTCTGAGTGTGTTCTGTTTAAAAGGAAGAAATTAAGGGCCATACTTTTTATTTTATCAAATCAAATTACCCTTGTAGGTTCAGAATATTTATGCATCAGTACTTTTTCTTTATTAGAGCTTTATCTCACTGTAATCAATTCCAAATACAAAACTATTTTTATCGCTGAAATGCAGCAGTAATTTATAAGATGTAGACGGAACGCACACGAGATGCCAAAAGCAATTTTATGGAGCCTCTTTTGTTGTCATCTACAATGCATCAGTTCTTGCCTTCAGCCTCCCATCAGCTTTAAAAGCCCCAAGATAAAAAAAAAAAAAAGAAATAATAAATAAAAAGGAGTCAATGCACTGAAGCAGCTGCCAACCCCTGAAAGAGTCTGGAGATGTGCACCTTTGGGATAGTTTGACTGAACACAGCGCAGTAACATGAACTGTGCCAAGCTTCATAACACAACTGTTCCAGTTGGAGAAATGGCAGCTCTTGTCCCCTCTGTCTCCCTTGCCTGCTCTGCAGCAAAGACATGCAGCAAAGGGAATGGTGAAATGGTGTCCTGTGTTATCACAACCAATGGTCACGTTGAAAGGAGGAAAAGAAGAAGAGGGAAAGTTTTGGTCCTCACGGCGAAACAAACTCCAGCCCAGCCCAAGACAATGTCTAAGTGTGTCCAGCCTGAAGCACATCTTTTATATGCTCCTCTGGTTACTTTCTCAAAGAGAGTCAAATATCTATAGAATATCTAGAATCCAGCTTTGATTTGTGGCTTTCACTGGGACACCCTTTGGCCTGACAAATGACATTTTTTATTACACTTCTCCATGGTGACAGATGTCCATGACTATGGACCAAGGATTTGAAGGAACTGCAGGAGGGTTTTTTTAGGCCACAGTACCTGTCCAGATACAGCTCCTGTGGTTCAGGTTGGCTCCTCTGCTGTTTCATTTCCCTGTGACTGTGACAAGGGAAATGAAATTCAGCAATTCAGCTTTATAAAATGGGGCATGGAAATGAGAGGTGACACAAGCACAGCAGCTCAGTGGTCCCCTTCTTAAGTCTTCTCTCCTTTGGGATCCCTTCTGGGCATGCAGTAAGATTTGCTTCCAGAATGCAAATATGCCAAATGAAGCACTCTGAAATGCTCATACTGATTTTCATTCCAGTGAGCTGCTGGTGAGCTCTTTCTCCTTCCAGCAAGCTCTCCATGCCACTCAGGAGCACCTGCAGTAGCAACACCTGTGTACATGTTCACAGTTATGGTTTTTCCAACTGTGTCTTTGATCTTGCCAATACAGACATCATTTCTGCCCCTTAAAATCACCCTGATGTTTCCTGCCACAAAGCCATGTGTTACCACTCCATCGTGCTTTTGGTTACAGGTCTGTCTCTATGGGTCTCCAGTATCTGAAGTTCTTGGTATGATGCTGAAGACAATATATTGCAAAGTGTCTTAAGAATCCATTGCATCTGGAGGTGATGGTGTTTATCAAATATTAAAGGTACAGAAGTTCAGTCATATTCCATTTGCTTGCTAATGTTAGGGGAGGGGCAGCCAAATTGGAAGTCTTTACATTCTTAAAAAAGCATTTCATTTTGATACCCAATGATTGGGTTTAACATTTTAATGTTCCGTCAATATATTTCTGTTACCTGTATGTATTGAAAATAAATGACAGAAATTACAGACTAGTAATAAATTATTAATGGCAAACATCACGAAGACACCTTTCTTGTTTGCCTACTGCTTGCACATTGGAGTGCTTTGGGGAAATAATAATAATTATAATCATAAATCCCTCAAGAAGGAATCATTACTAAAGCATTTTGCATGCAGATTGCTTCAGGCTTCAGCCTTGCAACTCTCTGGCTAGGTTAAGAGATGAAGGCCAAGATTTGTTGATTGAGATCAGATGGCTGGTGGCGAGAAGGAATCTAGATGACTTAACTGGAGGGATTAAACTCCAGTCTTTTGGCTTCCATTTGGCCGTTTTATAAACTCCACTGCGGGGCCAGCTAGCTGGGCCGTGTTCCCCCCGTGGCGTATGTGTGGTGTGAGCAGGGCGGTTTGTGCTATCAGCCAGTCCATCAGTATTAGCAGTCCAGACGTTCTGGGTGAGAAAGGAGAAGACAGTGTAACTGAAAGCTAAAATTAGCCCCCGTAGCGCCTGTCCGTGCACCTCCAGCTTGGTGCTGACCTGCTGCCCGGCCACTGCCAGCTGAGGGAGGCAGGGGTGAGCTCCTGGCTCTCCAGCCCGGCCACCACCCGGGTGTTTTGGTGGTCGATGGTGTGTGGATGCTGTTGGGCAGAGCTAGTATTCCCAAGAGCTCCAGCCCCTCATCCTTTCCCTGCCCAGGTCTCTGTGGCACTCAAAGCACAAGTGATGTCCCCTGGGCGCCACGGGGTGACAACCATCCACACGAGAGGAGAAGGAGGAGGGTTTTGTTATCCACAATTTACATTTGAAGCCTCACCCATTAGACGTATCCCCACAGGAGCAGATGGAGTTCTCTTTCTTCTTTCTTTCAGAGCCCTAACCTTTGATTTTACAACACTGATTGAAACCAAGAGTGGAAATAAAAAGTCAGAGCCACTCTGTTTTCCTTCCCCTCCCTTCCATTATCTTCTTTCTTTTCCATCCATCCTCATTTCACATGCCTCTCAGATTGCATCCCCCTGGTTTTCCAGTTATTTATTGACCCAGACCTAATTCCTTACTTCCAGAAATGTGTCACGAATTCTGCCTTTGAGTCATTTGCTTTTTTGCTTTCCAGGCTCACCTCTTTGACCACATTTTCCTGTAAGAGATAAGGATACAGGGTTTGTGGAGTAATCGCAGCAGGATACCTGGGTTTCATTCATAGATCTGTTGCCACTGGCTCATTATGGAAAATTAGGAGAGTTATTTCACCTTTCAGAGCCTCACCTCAGTGTTACCATCTGTAAAACAAGGGTAATAAATGTTATCTCTTCCTTGCAGGAGAACTGGGGAGCTTCGCTAATGACCATCTGCTAAATGTTCTCAGAGCCTCACATGAACATTTCTACTGAAGTGCAAATTATTATTAGAAACCAGGGATTGTTACTGGATTGATATCAAATCATTGTCGACAGCTTCTCTGCAGGGAAAACTTAGGCTCAGCCAACAAGAACAAGCTGCATGTTTTGAAGTTGTGCAGTTGATTATATTGGCTTTCATCTTCTGGTAAGAGGATCCTCTGCCATCTGAACTCTCTGATCTCTGGGAACACAATTCATCCAATCAATCTGGAGGAAAATAAAACTCCTCAGACAAAAAAAAAAAAAAAAGTATCCACCTGAGATCATATGAAGATGGAAGATGTCAATTCATTCCCTGCCCCCAGTCCTTAACTCTTGTAAACCCAGTGCTTTCTGGCCCACCAGGCAATGCTTTAGAGGAGGATATAATGCCTCCTTTACACAATCTCAGTATTGCAGAATCTCCTGGGCCTACCTGGTCTAATTTGTAACTGAAAATGTGCAAAAATTTAACAATTTATTTGGTACCACTGAAGGCTTCTGTGGACTGTCCAAGGGATACCTTTTTAATATGAAGATCTGAGGTGCCAGGACAGATTTCAGTGGTGGTTTCTTCCTGGCATGAGCCAGCATGGGTGCAGCACATCTCCATACAACTCCTGAACCCGATCTGGAGCAGTTTCTCCCTAGGTCTGCCTCCAGTTGCCTATCCAGTGGTGACAGCTGATGGATTTAGTTGGAAACTAAACCCAGAGCCCATGTTTAGCATCACATAGAAACCACCACTGGTCACCAGGGGTGTGTGCCCCATCTATACAAGACCTAATGAGCTCCACTGATGACTTTACAGGGAACCACTGTCTTAGGCAAGCACGACCTCCCACCCTTTCATAGTATGGGCTCATCTGTTGTGTTTTCCCTGAGCTAGGAACTGAGAGGGAGAATGGCCGGAGGCTACAACCCATTACTGGGTATTCAATAGCAGCACTGTCAATAGGACAGACAAGCGGAGATGGGGCTGGAGATGGGGGATAATTACAAGGACCAAGTTGTGAGGACCAGAGAGCTCAGGTCTCCTGCAACATTCCAACTGATCCTGTATGACTGGTGAGGCTTTAGCAACAGCCGGGGGCCTGCCCCTCCGATCCCATTATGTGCCATTATGGTCACTGTCTTAGCCTGCTGGGTTTGAGCAAAAGAAATGTGTTTTAACGATTCTGTTACTATCCAACAACATCATCGGCGCCCTGCTCATCAAACTCTTCTCCCAAGCAATGCTGAGAGGGCTGGCAGGGAGAAAAATGGGTGAGTCTGAGCTTTTGGGAGCTGCAAAGGCAATATAAAGATCCCTGGTGCAACCATCTGCAGTGCACCAGGACTCGGTTTTCTTGTGTGGTGCAGAGCATACTAAAAATGAAAAAAAACCCAAACAACCCAGTAGTTTTTTAATTAAAAAAGGATAATAACATCTTCTGTTAAAATTTTAAAAAGCAATCCTTTGCAGTTAAAAATATACCTGTAAAATAATATGTGCCTTTTGGCTGTTTCCTATAATCCGTAACTTTGGTCACATGGCTCTCATTAAGACACTAGAAAATATTGTAAACTAGCATTTATAAGCTCAACGTAGGAAATTTCTGTATTTTTGTTCTGAATTTATAATCCTGGTCCAAGATTTGCTGCAAGATATGAAACTTTATTTGAGGTTTTGGAAATGGAATGATTTCTGAGCAAAACAGTCTTCTTTTGGTAAAAACTCCCATCTGTTCAAATTTGGACATTTTCAGGCAAATACGATTATTTTTTTTTTGCCTAGAAATATGCAAAAATGAAAATAAAAATCCAATTCTGGCTAAAAGCACAATCACTAATACTTGAAAGAAAAAAATCGCCATGTTATGAAATATTAACAGTTTAAGATAAAATGACTTAAAATGTGTGGCAGTGTAAACAACCCCTGCCCAAGCCGAGCGTGTAGCACTGAAGGTGAAAAAGTTTTGCTCTGAAAATGGAATTAAACATTCCAAACATTAAAACATTAAAAGCCATCAAGATACTAACCCCATCTTTTTACCACCAAAGCTCCACAGGCAGTTAATAATTCCTACTTCCCAAGTTGGGAACCAGAGGGAAACTTCCCTGTTTCCTCCAAGCTCCGGATGAAGGTCAAGCTGTAAAATTTGAAACCAAACGGGCCAATTAAGTTATATCCTGATGAGCCAAAGGCTGATGCCCATCCTTCCTGAATAACCTAGGGATATTTGGAAGGCTCCAAGCAGGTGGAACACCACCCCATGGGCTGGATGCAGCAGCTTAATCCCGAGCGTGGCTCTAGGTGGCAATACATTTATTTGTGTTCGTGTCTCGGAGCACGGGAGCTTCCCAAGAAGCTGCTCTGGGATCGGGAGCAGAGGATGTTGCTCTCGAAGAAGAAATACACCAGGAGGGAAATACGATAAGGATAATTGCAGGGAAAGGGTTAGACAGAGATCAAATAAGTTTCCTTTCAGCGGGAACGGCTCCTTTCTAAAGGCAGCCGCGGTAGTTTTGCTGCTTCGCCCTCTCAGCCCGTGCCCGGCCTTTGTGCGGTGCTGGGAGCCAGGTGGGGAAGTCATCTGGAAGTGGAGCAGCATCCCCTGGGATGGGAGAAGCTCTGGGGCACATCAGGGAATATCTTAGAAGCAGAAAGGATGAAATGAGGCGTCTTTAATTCTCCTTCCCTGGGCTCTTTGTCGTATTGTTCTCTCGGGAGCGAGAACACGGACTTGCAGCAATCCTCCTTCCTTGAGGAAGATTAACCAGAGTAAAACTCAGATTAATTATGATTTATAGCATCCCTAAGTGCATTATAGTACCCTTAGAGTGTCCATTCAGCAGTGCCACTTCTCCAGGTGCTCTAGCCAGGTTTTACTCATAACTAAAAGAGCCTGTAAGGGTATTTTGTGCTGGAGCTTTGCTAATCAGCCCCGATGCAGTGTATTTACTCCCAGGAGATGGTCAGTGGGGGAGGCAGCCTGGCAAAACAGCCTGGGAACATGGGAAAGGAGAAACATCATCGCACTCCACAGGGAGAAATGCTTCTGGAAATGGAGCAGCTTTGCCAGGAGGGCAAGGAAAGCTGCAGGAAGAGCTCTGATAATACATCAAAGCTCAGGTCGTAGCGGGGAGCTCGCTTGTCTAAGCCATATGGGGTCTATGTCAAAACACAGAGCAACAGGTTGTGTAAGGCTCGGGCTCTGCTGGTTCTTCAGCATCAGTCCAGCTGCTGGAGAAGTGTGTGGTGCTTTCTGTCTTTTTGTAATGGCTCTGAATCTTCTATCTCTCTTAAGTGCCTCTTCTGGAAAATGCCATTTATTTGCTATGCTGTGGGAACAGGACTATTATTAAATGGTCACAGAGAGTAATTGCTTTAAAATAATATTGCAGAGTACTCACTGTGCTCTTGCTCAGTTACTCTAATAACACGTTTATCAGCCCTGAATGCCACCATTAATTCACTGAATGGAGCCCACACAGGAGCCAACCCAAAAAGAGCCTTCCAACAGGAAAGAAGACCCTGCTTTATTGGAAAAGCAACAGTCTTTTGATCAAACCATCCTTGATGAAACAGCCTGATGACACAACTTCATCTGAATCAAGTGGCTTCACCAGAGCTGTGCCTTGAGGGCATCATTGCACAGAGAAATATTCACAAGTGCATCTGCTGCACGTGGCCCAAGCAGTGAGCAGCATCCTCAGGACAGCCAGTGCCTGGCCAAGGAGATGTTACAGCCTCTCCCTGCTCCCACACCCTCATCTTGCTCTTTGGCTTTAGCTTCTATCACCCCTGGGCAATGCTCTCCCTCTGGTCTCCACCTTTGCCTCCCTCCTTCCTCTGTCACTGAGCAGACCAGCTCCTGTATTTGGGGGTGTGTTGATAGCAGGTAGTGGAAACAAATCCAGCTTATCCTTCTGCCTCTCTCCAGCTAAAGGCAGAGCTGCTCTGAGCTCTTCTGAGCCCAGAAACCTGCTCGTTAACTCAGAGGTTTTAATCTGGGGTGGGGACCCTGGGTGGTGCACAAGCAGGACAGACCAGCAGCTCCAATCTTCATCTGGGAACTTCCAAGGTGCAGAGCAAGTCCATGGGGTGATGACTGAAAAAACTGGCTACAGACAGTCCATAACTCTCTTGCAAGGTATTTCTGTTGTTTGTGCTGATACGGGGAGGGTGGAGAGGACAGTCAGAGGGGTGAAGCTGGACCCTGTCCCCATATGGGTGCTCCTTCTGCTCCCATCCTGGTGAGTGGGTCTCCTAAGCCCCTGAGCAGGACAAAAGGGCAAATTCAGCAATACCTTTGGCTTATCAGTGACAGAACAAATTGATACCAGACTTTTAAGAGGGTGGGGAAACGTCTCTCCATAAAAAGAATCTAAATTTACCATCGTGTTAACAATTCTGTAAGACTTTTTGGCAACTCCTAATGGAAATTTCAGGAGCAGATGGAAATATTTGGAAACGTATAGAACACATGAGCCTGCAACATCCATTTTTATTTTCTCATTGGGAGTGTGGAGTGGTTTCGTGTTGCCTTTAAATTCTCTTTTTTTCTTTCTCTCTTCTGGATGCTAAGAAAAGCAAGAGGGGAAGCAGGAGATGTATATAGGCAGAAGGAGGGGGGCGTTTGGTATTCCTCAAGTAAATCCCCTCTGTGGTCTGTGATGGGATTCCAGAGAAAATGGTACCAGTTGGAGGTTACTTGGTCCCAGATGATTTTGGGAGTCCATGAGGAATAGGAAAGCACCTGTAGCCTGTCTCTGTGGGGTCCAATGAACCTTTTCCAAGACAAATTGAGATGGATAGCCCATATCTACCTCCCAGGCAGCATGTGAGGTTTAATTAATGAGTATAAGAAGGCTTCAGGGATTCTTTGATGGAAGATAATGTCAAAGTACAGAGAATGGTTTTTACTACTCCTGATGGGCAATGCCCAACAGCCTCACTGGAAGAGAGAGCATTCCATGGAGAGCATTGAAACAGTGGATTAAATGTTTCCAGAGTAAGAAAAAAATTTGCTTTTTAGGTCCCATAACCCATCCTAGAGCATGAAATTCAGTGCAATAGACAGGAATCAATAGCAGTAATAGCTACTCATATATACAAAAGATGGGGGAAAAAAAATAGTTCTCAGTTACCAAGTTTTTTAGACCATTGCTGGTCAATAATGATCAGAAATGACAGAATACTCTGTATTTTTCCATCTCCTAGATGGCTTAGCAGGGTGAGGGCCAATTCACTGGCTTCATTGCTGGTAGATCAACCACTACAGCATTTTAAGTGTTTAAGAACTCATTTGGAAACTGAGGCATTTTCCAAGGTGTTTACATTGACCCGCTTCCACCGGATCTCAGCAGCTCTTGGAATAGCCATACCCAAAGCCTTTCATTAGGAGACAGACTTCAGGGGCTGGTGGTCGCAGCATTTATTGTGCTTGGAAGAGGTCTGAGCTTCTATTACAGCAGGAGGGAACTCACCCAGCGCCAGCAGCAGCCCCGACAGTTATCACAGCCACGGCTGGATGCGCTTCACGACAGCGTGGGCTTTGGAAAATGAACCTGCCTGATGACAGAAGGACTTCTCTCACAACCACTTGAGCAGCTAATGGAGAAAAATGAGTCACAAATCCCTCACTGTCTCTGTACGTTGACGGGAGCACGTACAGCTCCTCCCATTCCGTGGCACTGAGCTAGAGTATAGGATGGGTTTGAAACCGCTGCCCTTTCTGCTGGGCGCTGTTGGCATCTCCTGCAAGCAAATATTCCACAGTGAAAGGCAGCAGCTTTATGGCATCATACAGGTCCTTCTGCAGCCTCCCGTGGTGGGTCCATGCTGCTCTTTGCTCCTCACATCCCCTTCTTTTATACACAGAAATGATCTGGAGGCAGCACTCAGCATTCCCCTCTCTGCTTTCGCTGCACAAACTCTTTTTCCATAGTGGGATTAATGCAAGGGAACTGGGTTAAATTTTCTTATAGGTTGGCCAGAATACAGGACCACATTTGCCCAGACCTGCAGAAGTCATTTGGGTCCTAAATCCTCTTAGTCGTATCTCTGGTGATTTCCATGGCAAAGAGCTGTCGGCTGCAGAGCTCCACAGAGTCGTGCCCATGCCCAGTGCCACCATCCTTGCTGCAGGAAGGTGTCTCCTGGTTTGGTCCTGGCACCTTCTCCTTCGCCCAGCGTCAGCGAGTGCTGAGCTGCAGCATCTTCAGGTTGTAACTCCTCCCTGGAAATGTTCCCGTGGGTACCTTGTAAAACATGAAGAAAGCATTTGGAGTGATTAACTGCGGGCTTGTCCTTCCTAATTGCAGTGTGATCCCATGTGTGACATGGAAGATCTTATGATAATTCTTTTTTTATTGACTAGTAGTGAATAATTGTATTATAATCCCTCTGTTGCTGATAAGTATTCATAACACACTCACAACTGCTTCGAGGCAGGTTTAAACCACATGCTCATGCAACGTTACCAGATGCCTTGTCCTATTCATCTCAAATCAGAAGAAAACAATCACATTCCAAACTCTGTTTTATTCAAAGCACTCACCAAATATCAAACCCCAGCAGCTGAACTGAAAAAAAAGCTTCAAGAAGTGAGAATAATATGCCCATGAAACCATTTAGTTATAAACATCTTTAAAAAATAAAATAAAATCAAATCTCTATTTTGTTTGCAAACCACTTTCTATCTTTAAAAGGCTTAATGTGAAACCACCTGCAGGGATTTTATTCACAAGTGCGAGGAGCTCAGGTGGAACATGAATAATAAGGAGCAGCTGGGTTTTAAAAAGTTAATAATTTTTAGTCAGCTAAGGAAGGAGGGTTATTCATAATGCAGACAAATGTCCTCTCCTAGACCTGTGATTCACATGCAGACAATGACTCCTCTTTCCAGCTGTCCTTCCTCTGAGCTACTTCACCTTTTTCTCTGCCCCTCCTTGAACAGTATGTTATCAGCCAAGACTCTGCATGCTCAACACAGTGAACATGAAGTGAGGGCTGC
>VYZU01064674.1:12930-52164 GCA_013401355.1 Ceyx cyanopectus | reverse complement strand
GTTGGAAGGGACTTCCCAAGGTAACAGGAGGCCAGTAATTGTCCATTCCTAATTTACACTGAAATATTTAGTGCTACACACTTCAAAAGAAATAAAAAGGCAAATTTTGCATACATCTATACATCTGTACAGTTTGGAGAGACACACTAGAGTCCTTCTGACAGTGGGATACCACATTCCATGCAGATCTGCTGGGGAGATTGTGGTCTGGTGCCTGGGGTTAAGGGATTCTGATGAACCTGTTTAAAAATAAAATACACAAATGAGAAACTTGCTCCTCTATCCTTTCAACTGCACTTTATACTGACTACAGAAATATAACATACTTCACTGCACCCAAACAGGTTGGGTTTTTTTTCCCCCCTCTCTAAGCAGGTCACTACTAGACTTGTGATGTGTATAAAAAAAAAAAGAACCTGACAATTTTAATTTGTGCTTTCCTACATGGATTAAATAGTTGCAGAAATGATAGGGTTTAAACATAATAATTGCAAATATAATGGCAAAAACTATAATAAATTAATAATCATGTATGCTCAAAATGTGTTTTCACTACACCTCGCAGGCAGAAGTCTTGTATTACTTTTGTTTTGTCCTTAAATCCTGGGAAAGAGCAGAGTCTACCATCAGAACTCTGATTCCAGTCAGCAGCCATTCAAAAAAAGTATAATTTTTAAAGTTTTTCCTACTTGTGAATATTTACATGATCTGTGTGGGAACTGTCTACAAGAATTCAGCAGTATCTTTCTACTTTTTGCAACAATAAATTTATTGTCACAGTAATTAAAAGGCTTGTAAGACCTGACTTGTCAGTTTGAAGTTCCTATGCTATTTATCAGTCACTTCAGCTACTCCTGCAGGCTCTGAAATGAGACACAGTTAAAGGGCAAATAATCCCAATTATCTCAGCTGCTTATACTCAAATTATACCATATAGCTTCCTTCTGTTTCCTGAATGTAGGTGGGATTTACAGGACTTGCAAATGCCACACACCTGGCAAGATGAAATCCACACCCAGTTTGTGAAGTCCAGTTAGAAATGGGTAAACAGACCTCTGCAGGCACTACCAGGTAACTGAAGGGAATGAAAAGCACCTGACAATGAGTTGAGGAAGGTGCTGCTGGGGCAAAAAAACCAAACCACTGTACCATTCTGAGCCATAAAGGAAGAAATTATTCATCTATCTGACAAATTTAAAGGGTTCTAACACTCACATGACTGGCATCTAAAAAGGATGGAATTCACCTCTCAAAATCTCTTGAGTTTCTTTGGGAAAATAACCCTTTAAAATACATGCAAGTTTCTCACTGATGGCTCAAGTTATTACTCTCCATAAGCTTTATACATTAACAACATGAAATATATTTCCTACCAGATTTAATTAAGCTGCAGGACTCAGGATCTTCTAGCCAGACATCTGAAAATGAAGCTTCAGATGGCAGCTTCTTCTGTTCCTCTTTTAAACTCTGTGCAATTTGCTGCAGAGAAAGATCCACCACAGTTTTATTTGTTTCCCCCTCCTTATTTAAGCAGCATTTCTCTGATTGGATGAAAATAAAGGCAAACTAAAATTCAAAAGGAGGCAGCTACACTCAGCTCCCCAGTGTTCCAAAAAGAAATAAGGACACCTTTCCAAAACAGTAGCAGAAACATTCCAATATCAATTTAAGGTTGGCAAGTATTAGACAGATCCATGTAAAGCACATTTCTTTCCATTTTTCCTGCTTTTCCTCATCTCTAAATAACCACTGAANTTTAAGGTTTAAAAGCAATCAAGTAGCAAAATTAATCTCAAACCAGGCAAAAAACTGGAGTCTTACAAGGACAAGTGAAGAGCTGTGTAATTTCTCAATTTAGAATGAACTGTAAAATGTTCCTCTCTGGAGTGCATTAAGAAGAGTGTGTCTAGTAGGTCAAGGGAGGTTCTCTTCCCCCTCTGCTCTGCTCTAGTGAAACCACATCTGGAATACTGTGGCCAGTTCTGGGCTCCCAGTTCAAGAGGGACAGGGAAATACTAAAGAGAGTCCAACAGAGAGCTACAAGGAACATTAAGTGACTGGAACATCTCTCCTGTGAGGAAAGGTTGAGAGCCCTAGAGCTGTTTAGTCTGGGGAAGAGAAGACTAAGTGGGGTCAGTTTCTTTTCAGTTGTGCCCTGTGATAGGACAAGGGACATAGGTCACAAACTGAAACATAAGTTTTAGCTCAACAACTGAGAGTGACAGAGCTTGGAACAGGCTGCCCAGAGAGATTGTGGAGTCTCCTTCTCTAGAGACTTCTAAAACCTGCCTGGATGTGTTCCTGTGTGGCCTGCCCTGGGTGATCTTGCTTTAGCAGGAGCTTAGGAGATTATTCAATATTTGAATATCATATCTATATATATATATTATATTTGATATTATCAAATGCAGTTTGCTGTAGTCAAAAACTAATGTCTTTCATCACCCACTTCCTTATTTCTGTGAGTAGCTGCACTCTGAAATCTTTCATTGATAGAATATTAACCTTTTAAAGTTGATGTAGTTTGATTCCTTTCAATAGGAACATTGATTCAAAGGGCTTGGAGTGACTACAGAAATGGCTAAGACCCATAAGATCTTGAAAAAGGCTACTGGAAACCACTGCTGACATGTTCATTACCACCACCCTCAAGGTCAAGAACTTCTTCCTGATATCCAGTCTCAATCTCCTCTAATTTAAACCCATTACCCCTTGTCCTTTCACTAGAGGTGTCAATCTGATAGTGCCAGTAATCCTGAATACACCTAAGAACTGGAAAACTCCATCTGCAAAGCACTACACTGCACAACTGCATATAAAAAGCAAACCAGTCAAGGATAATAATAAAAAAAAAAGCTGATGCTATACCTCCATCATTTCCAACTTGTCAGGATATGCAAGATCACCTGGAGCAGGCTTGTAGCCTGTGATATCAGTCTGAATGTAAATATGTGTCCTGTAGACAAGACGTTCTTGTACATCCTCCAACATCTGCTTGACACCAGCTGCAAATGCACCCAGTTGTTCAGCTGAGGAAGGTAAAAAGAAGGCACAGATCTGTTAATCTAGTTACAAAGCAAGCTTATAGACACAAAAGATTCAAGTATCACATGCAGAACTGACTCAAAACTGGCTTGCTGCAGAGTAAATCAAACTACTTCTGCAACAGTGGCATGCAGAAAATCTGTGACAAAGAAGGAATGACTGAACTCCATGATGCAGGTGTTTCAGCTCCCTACATTTTCATTAGATTGTGCAAATGCCATCTCACACTGATAGCATCAGATGCCATGTTAAAATGAAGCTAAGTGTTTGAGACCTGGGTACATGGATTGGTGTTTCTGCCTAGACATCAAACCAACATTTGATATTGAATTTAATTTGATTTGCCAATGCCTGCAGTGTGATTTCTGGGAGGTGATGTTAACTCCTCTACCTACCTACCAGAGAACTAAAGCAGCTCATATCAACCTAAGAACTACTGCATCAGCCTGAATTCAGAATAGTAGAAAGTCACTTCTTAAGTTTAGCCAAGAGATTACATCACCAATTTTCTCCTCATTCCCAACAATTCTACTTCCAGGAAAACTAGCAGTCCTTCATGATACTGGCACAGCTTCAGAG
Source organism: Ceyx cyanopectus (assembly GCA_013401355.1). Taxonomy (NCBI): domain Eukaryota; kingdom Metazoa; phylum Chordata; class Aves; order Coraciiformes; family Alcedinidae; genus Ceyx; species Ceyx cyanopectus. The sequence goes on along the minus strand of VYZU01064674.1, from coordinate 48,540 downwards.
ACAAAGAGTTATGTTGTGTTACATACCAGCTACCAAGAATGATTTCTGTCTTGTGCTTGGTGCCAGATGAAGACTGTGAAATGATTCCATTATACATCAGTCACACTAAAGAAATGAGATACTGAGGTTTTTCTTATGATGTTCAGCTCACTTCTATGAATTATGAGCTCCTGAACACTTCCAAAACCTCCACCAGCTATGCAACTCCTAAAGCTACAATTTCTAGTCTGGGAAACACTATGTCAAGGTGAATGAAAACCAGCAGTTTTACATTCCCTTGTTTTAACACTTTGTATGCAGAAAGCTCTAGATGGATGATGCACTAGCAGGGATAAGTGAAGCAATTAATTAATTTGAAGAGCTCGTTTGAATCAGTCCTGGTGCATGTATACACACACTGCTGGCAATGTGGATGCTTGCTTGCATTTGTACAATCTACAGAAAATGGGACTCTATAACATCAGTAAATTTAAAGGGAAAATATACACAGACCCATAAATAATTTATCTAAAATAAACACAATTTATCTAAAATAACCTTACCTCATCTTTGACATATTTAAGACAGATTAGAAAGATAAAAAAGGGATTCTCCTTTTTTTTCTATGCAATTTAATAACTTTACCAGTTAAGACAGTTAAAACCAGTCAGGTTTCACCCATGAGTTACCATTGTTCTGCACATGATCTTCAAGCATCTCATTTTTGAGAATCCCACAGAGCTCAGAAAGTGTCTCTAAGTGAATGACATGGATGATCATTGGCCTCAGGACATCATATAATGAAAGACACAACTTCTCCAAGAGTTCACTATGAAGAAAAAAAAAAAAAAGCAAAACACTTTCAGGATCTTGCAATAGCAAAATAAAATATGAATCACAAACACAGATTATTTTATGGCAAAGATTTTAAAGAGGAGGGTGAGAAAACAATGCAACACAGTATCATAGAAGACTTAAAAAAGGACTTTAAAACATGAACCCCTGATGGTTGAGCTCAGAATCAATCCCTACCTTCCCCTTGAGAAAAGACTCATCTGATTCAAAGTCCTCAATAGCTTAACAGAAGCAGGAGCACACAAAGAGGGACATGGGAGAAGCTTGGTAACTTTTTCTGCTACAAGTGTGCAAAGCACACTTTCCAGTTTAAATGAAGCTGCAATATCAATGCAACACAAAACACAAGAAATCCCACTTCTATCTGTTTGGGGTGTTTTTATTTCCTGTTCAAAATGATACATATCTTGGTTAAGACACCAGTAACATTCTAGATATTGTTGCCATTCTCAGTGCTCCCTTCACTAATCACAGATTAGCTAATTAGTACAGTTGCCAGTAGCTGGAAATTCAAGTGACCACCTACTAGATTTCCATTATTCTGATTATTTCTGGAGAAATATCACTATCTATCTGATATTTATAACAAACTTGGCTTGAAGAAAAAACAATACAACCCTATTTGCCATATCACATACATATAGTAAATACAACATGCAGTAAAACAAAACCAGCATGTACTACCTACTCCAGTTTAGGTGTTGGTTTTGTGAAGAACTCATTGTAAAGCTGGTGTTCATCCTGGCATACATGGACCATAAAGGCACAACCACTCCTTACCTGTATTCACAGAAACACAAATACTGGGTTAGTAAATTATCTTCCTTATATCAGCAGCACAGGAGGTATTACAGGTGTTATTATGCAGTATACCACTATATTAGATACTCTGTTTTTACTGCAGCTATGATTAAATTGAAGCTTTGTGAACTTAATTACTGAGATCAGCTATAAAACAAGAGACTGAGAAGATGTTACTAGCCAAATAAAAGCTCACTGTGCAATTTCTGTCCCTTTTTATTTCTTATGACATTGAAGTAATGGTATTTTATGCTTTTGTAAACACCCCTTTGTGAGGTTTCTGCAGAATTTCTAATGTCTACCAACTAACAAAGAATCTGTGTTTTTCTATCAAGTGCTTATTGCAGTTGTGGTTTAGAAAGCTGGATGGTNGTGTGAACTCCTGCTATGCTGGTTCCAATTTTAGTGTCTTCTCTCGCTTCAGCTAGGAGAGAATGTAAAAGCCTGAAAAATACTGCAAATGGGAATTGTTTCTTATGGTGAAAGAAAGCTCCAAGATTAGGAGCTGGCAATGCAGTCCTGCCAAAATTAAATATATTTGCAAGTACATAACCCACACTTTAATCCTGAAGACCTTCAGCCACCTATTTTGGATATTTATTATTTCTTAAACTCAATTTCAGAGAACATTTTAAAAATCAATTAGCTACCATCCTATTCACTTGGAAACTGATAGCAACATTCACCGCCTCTTGGGCAGATTAAACTAGCAATTATTTTAACATGTTTGTCCTCTGGAAAGTGGAAAAACAAGCACCAGTTCAGAGGACAAAAGGGAAAGAACAACTCAAGAGGGACCACACTGTGCCAAAACAGAAGATTTGGGCACATGGAATTGCTTATGCTGGTCTCAGTAACGGGCTCAAAGAAAGAGCCAGGTGGCTTATTAGGGGTACCACGACTCATTGTTATTTCTTGGGAAAGCAGTTTCAGTGCTGCTGCGATAAATTGCTTCTAAGAATTAAGAGTACGGGCTCTTGATACCTGGTAGGCAGGGAGATGGAGTTCAGCTCACAACTGCAGTATTTTTAACCAAATCAGAGAGTGAACTCGCACGAATAAAAAGACTCCTTTATTATGTCGAAGCTGGCAAAGGAAAAAAACCATTTCTGGCTTTCCAGAAACCCAAAGCAGCCTCCGGCAGCCTGGGTAAACACAGTGTTTCTTGAACAGACTTGCTGAACTACTAACCCGGTCTAGCAGCGAGCCCTGCACTAGCGCGGGGGGTTGTTACAGCTGCAATTACGCCAACGCCACGCGCCCGAAGAAGGATTAGCATTTAATTATTTCTAAATTTGCTTTATGAAATATTGACGTGCCGGTGCCTTCGCACTAAGCGATGAAGACATCTTCCACACGGCGTGCGGCGGGAACGCAGCGGTGTTTATTTACTTCGCCCTTTCACTGGCTTTGGCTCTGCACGCTCGTGCTGACATTGTTAGAGAACGCCCCAGGCTGAGCTAAGCAGAGAGCAGCAGGTAGAGCTAACAACGACTGTTAATAAAAATCAATGAAGCATTCTTACAAGGCAAACTGTTATCCCTTTACAGCTCACAGTCTCCTCACTCTGACAGAAGATGATGATCAACAGATGTAGAAGCATCAGCTGGGGGCAGCTCCAAAAAGCTGTCTCTTAAACGTATCCTTTTGCAGTCCCAGCCATCTGATTTATATATTCACAGACATTTTTTAATACTTCTGGGACACCTCGTCTCATTGGCTAAGCAAATCCTCTTATGACTGCATCATTTCGAAGTGTGAAATAATGTGTTATTAAAGTTACTGCCACCCTGGTGATATCAGACCCCTGCCAGTCACTGTGACATCACTAACGAAAAGCCTTCGTATCGAAACAGTCCAGCTTTGCAAAGGTCTTACTGCACCAGAAAGAAGTCCTGGGCTAACAGCATCCTCGTGGCCTTCCAAACGCACACCAGTCCAAGACATGACCTCATCACAAGGCTCTTGCTGAAACAATGCTGCCTTCTGTATCCCGGGGAAATCGGTCACTGCTCTGGTATGCTAAGGTAGAGCTCAGGAGCAGAGCTTGCAGCTCACACCTCCACGCTAATCCGAACCAGGAGCCATCATCTGCAGTCACTGACCATCTGCAAAAGCACTCTTAAAAGTAGTGATCTGCCTTCTTGCTATCTCTCTGAAAAATAGGATAAGGAATTATCTTCTCATTGGTGTTTGCAGCAGAACAGAGTTTCTACACAATAATCTTCCACAAAACATGCATTAATGATCCAAAACCACCAAAAAAAGTGACAATTCTGCATGTAAAGACTGAACTAAATAAGTACATTTTACTTGGGAGAGGAAGAATGAAACCATAACAAAAAAACCCACAACACATGACTGTTTTACCTACCAGAGCACAATGATCTCTGTTGTTCTGACTGGTTAATTCTGTAACAGTGCTGGCAATACTTGGCCCAAGCAAAAGCTCCCTCTGGTCGAGGTAACACTGATGGATTTCATTGAGAACTTGTTGATACCTAGCCAAGAAATTAAAAACAGCAGCTCATTTTCTGGTAAACATAAAAATAATTCTAACACTTTTTTTAAGGACATTATTTCAACTTCTAAAATAGTCTTTTAGATGAATCAAACATTATTTAAAAGCTTTTCAAAACTTAAAATAGCTGAAAATAAATTACATAGGCATACTCACTCTGGCATTTTTTCAGTTCTTTGCTCTACTTGTTCAATAAGAGTCTATTCAACAGAAAAAAAAAAGGTATTATCAGGAAATTATTTTTTCCTAATAATCAGAAAATAATTGGCAGTATTTTTCAATGGACACAATATGCAATCTTTGGACATTCACACTGGCACAATATACAATCCTTGCATTCATGCTACTCAGAAATTCCAACTCCATTTTCATTGATTCCTTTTTAACTGTTAGTTACCAGCCTACTTACTCTGACTTTGGGAGCAGCTGCTCTGAATTTTACATAGAACAGTGTGAAGGCATTGTCAGAATTTGGCACAGCTGAAGGATCCTGAAAAAAAGAGATGAGTAATCAGAAAGGAAAATACTCTATTTGGCTTCTAGTATTTAATGGCTGAGATAATTAGGCTCTGAAACAGAGCTGGTTCCTAATGCTTATCCTGCCAGTGGAACAACTCTTTGCCACTTTCTGACTAGAAAGCCACACTTGTTTCAGAACTTGGATAAAACCAGATGGAAGAACAAAACCTCAAACAAGAATCTCCACAGCAAAAACAGCACCCTCCATCAGAGCAACTGTTTGCTCTGGACCTGCAACAGTAGACATTGTTGCTCCTTAATCTGGAATACTAAAATGGAAGAGAATTTTCCTTTTACCTGCCTGTCCCAGCATCTTGGTGCCCTGCACTGGACTCTCTCCAGTAGCTCTTTGTCCCTCTTGAACTGGGGTGCCCAGAACTGGACACAGGATTCCAGATGAGGCCTCACCAGGGCAGAGTAGAGGGGGAGGAGAACCTCCCTTGACCTGCTGGCCACACTTCTCCTAATGCATCCCAGGATGCCAGGGCAGACCCCCATGTAGATAGGAAGGACCCCAAAAATGAGTCTCCTTCCTGACTTAAAACTGCTAAGCATCAATTTAAATTCAGAAATAAGATTTCATTTCTTTCTCTAGACATGCTTATTATCAGGGATCTTCAGTTCTTCTTGAATCATGGCAATCCACTGGCATCAAACTAAGCTATGATGTTTTTTTAAAAAACAAAAATGTTTTATAACAAACATGAGAAATGTTCTATGTCACTGAGTCAAGATCTTCACTCCAGGAATATCCTTCCATAAACATTGTCTAAAATTGCTTTATTTTAGGTCTGCCAGCTCTCAATTCTAGCATCTTTTAATTTCTCTGCTTATCTCTCAAGACAAGTTTGCCCATAATAGGACTGATCACAAGGTATACAACAATTAATTGGAAAAAGTGGATAGAAAAGAGACATATTTCCTTTCTCCTCTGCCAAAATATTGCAGCACAAGGCTAATAACATTTTAGTGAGACTAAAAAACCTCTCTATTTACATTTATACCTAAATCACACTGGAGCCAATGAGAATAAAACACCTAACTTTTCCCTGTGACTCTCATATATATATATATATATGTATGAAAACTGCATAGCATTACAACAGATATTTCAGCAGAAGCTTGATTTATTACTTACTAATTCACCTTACCCTTTTCATTAACTGGCTGGTGAGGTTCTGTAGTGTATTCACAGTGTATGTCTTGATAAGGTGCATAGCTTTAGAAAGGCATTGTTTAAACTTCATCAGATAGACAGGATAGTCTTGAAAATTTGGCTGAAATACAAAACAAAACACAACATTTTAAACAACAAGAGAGTAAAAAATTGATCAAAGCTTCAAGTACTCTTTTACTAACTACAAGTGCTAGTTTCTACAAAGTAGAAGCAGCATTTCATAAAAATTAAGCAGAATATTAAGGATTTTTTACTGAACATAGTTAAGTTTACAAACAATCTTTGCTTGCTTACTGCATTTGTCAGAGAGAAAATTTTATGGGGAAAACAAACTAACAAAACTATTGTGAATACATATTTTGGAAGCTATCAAGATTTAACTAAAAACACAAATACTTACATGTGATGAAATATATGCAATACAATCATCAAGCTTAGCCAACATGGGAATGAATCCTTCACTATTCACAGACAAGGTAGGGGAATTCAATTTCTTTGAAAAACAAGACAAAATATCATTGTAAGGAGCCCAAATAATTTAGTGTCATCAACAAACTTCAAAATATCAGCACACTTTCATTTTCTAAGACTATTAACAGTGAAACAATACTTACTGTGTTGATGTTTTCCAGCTCATTAAAATAAGAAAGTTTCTGCTGGATGTTTTCAGCCAGGTCAACAAGTTCTGACTATTAAAAAACAACAAAAGAAAATCAGCAACCTAGCAAGTAGTTTAAATATGTACTTATATATGAATACACCCATCAAATTCTTCAGTCTCCCAGTCAGCTCTCAGCACACCCCAGTGTTAACTGGCTCAGATGCTCTCAACTGAAGTGCAGCAGAAGATGCAGAACACAGCAGTGCACTCTTGCTCTCTCTTCCCAAAGACACATTACTCTCAGCAGTTCATTTAAAGCCACATTCTGCAGGTTTGTTGGCATTTCACAGATGCTATCACATATAAACAGCAATGCTGTCAGCAGCAGTGCAGAGAACTGCAGACATCCAGTCAGGACTGGAATCTTTCAAAGTTCACCCTTAACCAGACATGTTCTCATACCACTGTTGGAGCACTTCATGAGAAGAAAGTGTTGGAGAAATAAGCTTGTAACTTAAAAAAAAATCAAAATAATCTTTCTTCTTGCTCAAAATACTTCTGTAAGCAATATGAATTATTAATCTCAATAAAATTTGTCAGACATCAGATACAAAAGCTCCCCTCAGTTAGCTTGTTTTCTTGATTAAAGTGTGTCTCCACACAAAATGAACATTTTACTGTACCAGGCTTGAACCCCAGCTGCAGCTGAAACACATCAAAAACAAGGTCCAAAGCAAATTGGACCCCCTTTGGACCCAGGGATTGTCACCAGAGCTCACAGGTTTTCCCAGCATGATAAAAAGAATCTTTTGTTTATGGAAGTTTCCAGTAATGCTGCCATCAAAGATTACCTGCTCTTTCAAAAGCTGTTCACAGGCCTCATGAAGTGTTCCTGTCTTTGTGGACACAAAGAGATACTGTTTTTGCAGTGACTCCAGGTGCTGAAGGGCACTATTGACATCATTCAAGATAGCATCACACTGCTCCTGAAAGCCAGACAAGTAATCCCTCATCTGTCTAGAAAAAGAGAATCAACAGATAACACAAGTAAAACTTTCTGTATTTGCAAATCCAGCTGCCTGGGGGGACTCTGCCACTACCTTTGTCTCTCTGAGAATAAAAAACCACTTGCATCAGGTAAGGGTGTTTTGTGACCCACAGAGCTATGGGGTTTCCTTGTAAGAAACATATCTGGAAGGCAGCAGCATGCACCAGACTTAGTCTAGAGCAAATGAATACTGTCTAAATGGACAGCACAAACACAGGCTGCTGTTGGCAGCAGCCAAATTCAACCTGCCTTGCTTCCAACAGGGGTGTTCATTTGGGTCTCTTCTTCTAGAAATTTTTCATCTTCCATGTAGAAATTACTTTCATTCTCCTAAAGTAGCAGAATTTATCCAGAGGATTCAAAACTTAGTGTAAGGATTGAAAAAGGCTTAAATGAAAGAGATCCAGTATCTAACATCACCAAGTTTTGTCTACAGCTCAATGCAGATACAAACTCTAAATGATCATTAAATCTATGTCAACCATTCAGCTTGACTAAAACACCATTTAAAATGGATTACTCTTGTATGTCAGATAAAAATTCTGAGCTCTACTTTCTCACATACAAAGCAGCAAGTCATAATGACAATTCTCTTTAGTTGTCTGCAACCCTTCAGTGTACACCAATTTTCCTCCTACAAACAATTACATGTTGGATGTCCTACAAACCATTCTGCACCCATGGCACACATGGATCTGTAAGTGCTATCATGAAAATGTCAACAAAATGCAAGGGTGCTGCTCTTTTTAGGTTGTTCACAATCTGATCACAGGACTAGCATAAGCTTCAACCTCTGCTTTTACATCCTCCAATGGCAGAGGAAGAGGTGGACAAAAGGAAAAAACAAAAAAAAGCAGAGAAAAACAGAAGACAGCAACACAGCAGCATCTCTGTGGCCAACAGCAAGATTTTAAAGTCTCAAAACACAAGCCAGTTTTCATAAAAGCCATCAGCAGATCTGGCTAAGCCATTCAGCTGCACTTCAGACTCTTGAGGAGTAACTACAGGAGTCAGTGGGAAGGGGTTCCTCAGAGCCCAACAGAAAAGTGGGACAAAAACAGATGAGCATGCCAAGTCTCAAAACTGAACTGAGCCAAGTGTCAAGGAATGTGGAGAATGCAGATAAGAGTCACAGCCACTGTGAACCACATGGGAAGAGCAGAACTGACCACCAACATCATCTGCTCACACAACCCTCAGAGGTAGAAGTCAAAACTTATTTCAATCTGACAATATACAAGGAAACTGAGGAGGAAATCTGTGTCTCTTTTAATTGCTCTGCCACGGAGGAAATAGCCTTCAGGATGGGAGTGGGGAATACTGCCTTGGAAAGCTTCAGCTGTTCCAACACATTCCTCCATGCCCCACCAGCTGAATCCATGTGTGCTAACATTGTATGGACAAGATGAAATCCTTCAAGGTTTAAATTTCTTGCAGTGAAAGGAACTGGGGAAGAACACATACCTGTACTTGGCACCTTCATCTTGATCCATCTGTGTTTGCACCTGAGCAAACCAGGAGAAGAACTAGAAAAGATTGCATAGTGTGAACAATATAGGTATCACATACAATCCATTAAAAAAAAAATAAAAGATTTATTAAATAAAGATGAGCTTTTGTTAAAAACTCATTTCATTATTAATCACAGAAACAAACTATAACTCCTCATTGTAATTTCCTTCTAACTGAAATATTCTATTCCCCTACTAAATTAAAATGGTAAAGACTGAATTTCATCTGGTTTGGGTTTTTTTTTTCATGAGAACAAGGCTGTCACATTAGAAGAAGGGGAAGAATGCACAACACACTTCTACATGAGTAACATCAACTTACTGAAGGGATGCCTTATATAGAACATGCCACTCAAAATGTGAAAAGTAACTGAAAAGCTAAGACTTCAATGATTTTTCTCCCCATCTTGAAAATGAAAGAAGGGAAAAGGGAAAACTAACAGACTAAAAGCTGGGCAAGAGACACAGGAACTCACAGAATTCTCTGGAGAAGAAGATTCTTGCAACTTGGAGGTTATTCAGCATGACTCACCTGCTGTGCTGTTTCAATTCTTTCATCCTCCATCCCCAGTATGGAAAATCCTTTCAAGAGGACATCCTCAGTGGATTCTGGCACTGCAGCTGCCAGTGCCACAGTGAGGGACTGGGGTGCCAGGCTGCACAAATCCTCAATTGGAAGCTGCTCAAGAAAACCCATGAACTTTAGTTAAAGAACTTCCTAAGAATTAATATAGTCAGTTCAAGAAACAGTGTTTCAGGTTCTTTCAAATGCTTTTGAATTAAAAAGTCAAGCTAAAAAGAAAGGCATTTTTAGAAGACAAGGAATAGCTCCACCAAGCAGGAATTCTCATCCACAATGATTTTTTTAAGCAAGAAAAATATGGGGAAAAAAACAAGAGAACCTGTATTTCAGTATGACTGAAGACTACTGATTAGCTTATATGGAATAAATTAATTCACAAAAACAAAGATTATCTTAATCTCTTAATTAATAAATACCCTTTTTAAATCACTGGATGAGTAAAGTATGGTTCCTATTGCTAAGAACATCAGTGACATGAAAGGTGAGGTTGGCCAAGGCTCTGAGCAGCCTGGGCTAGTTGAGGGGATCCCTGCTCACTGCAGGGGGGCTGCACTAGATGCCCTTTGGAGGTCCCTTCCAGCCCTAACCAGTCTAGGATTTTGTTCAACTTCCACATTATCTCCCCCCCACAAACCAGGCAGGACACCACTGAGGAGGCAAGTGTCTGAGATGACTGATACTGAGGAAAAGACAAGTCCATCAAAGTTTGCTTTTTCAGACTAGCCAAGGTGCCACTTCAGCAGAAGCCAAGAGCAGCTCGTGTCTTGGCATCCCCACCACCCTGACTGGCAAATTTGGTACCTGCCTTGTTGAAAAGTGGGTTTAGATCTTTAAGAACATCCTCAGAGAGCAGCACATGCTCCTACAATCATTTTGGATGCCTGCCAGTATTTACTTTAGTACAGTCACATACAGCTTATACTACAAAGAAATGAGAAAGCACGAAATTAAGCAGGTGCATTTCAGGAAGGAATTGCTTTACCTCCCTCCTCTTTGTTATTTTGACCTTTAAGACACTTGCCAAGAGCCAACTTTGTTGATTTTATGGCACTATATACCTAGTGTTATGATCCTCCTCAAATAAAAAATCTCCCATCAAAAGTGCAGTTAAGGAACACAAACATTCTGTTCCCCCCTCCCTTTGTAGACAAGGAAGGATTCATACATAATCACCTTGTCAGAGGCTGGTATTGTATAAATGAAGGGAAGAATAAGTCTTCCATGGAAACAAAATATTATTGAGCTTTTTTTACTCCTGTTCCTGGCTTTATACAGCTTCTTGAATGATTTCCTTATCTTTACCCTAAACCTCTTGTGCTCCAACTGACTCCAATTGCCTCTTGTCCCATAAAAAGAGGACCAAAAACATGGTAACTTTACGACTAAACCTCTCAATATCAAGAGGACAAACTTGGATGGACTGAGGAAAGTAACATAAGGAAAAACTTTTTCACAGTGAGGGTGCCAGAGCCTGGAAGGGGCTGCCCAGGGAGGTTTGTGGAGTCTCCTGCTCTGAAGACATTCCAGCCCCACCTGGATCTGTTCCTGGGTGACTTGGTCTAGGTGCCCCTGCTCTGGCAGGGGGGTTGGACTAGATGATCTTCTAGATCCCTTCCAACCCCTAACACTCTGTGATTCTGTAATACGGGCAGGCAGAGAAAGCCTTGTAGATTTCAGTAGGGAAGCTGTCACCGCTATCTACAAGCCAGGGCAGCACCCCGGCATAACACACCACGGGAGACTAGAGGAAAAGAGCGAGGCTAAACAGGGTGAGAGGCTACGAAAGCGGCTGCGGGCACAGCGGGGGAGAAGAGAGGAGAGCTCGGGGTCCCATCCGCCCGCAACCCCGCTGAGCCCCGCAGGAGCCCGCGGAGAGCGGCGGCCCCAGAACCAGCCGGGCTGGGCTGGCCGTGACCGGGCCACCACTCCATGTGCCTGGCGACGTGGCACCGCGGAGCCTCCCGCTCTCTCATCCACCTCCCTCCCTCCCTCCCTCCGGCCGCCTCACCTCGGGCGGCACCGGCAGGTTCTCGGTCGCCGCCTTCAGCTCCAGCACAGAGTCTGTCTGGCGGTCGCTGAGCGGAGCGGTGGGGTGCGGGCGGCGGTCCCATAGGCTCAGGCGGTCCCGCACCTCCCTGCCCGCAGGCTCGGCGGGCGGCGGCTCCACCATGCTGACGGCGGGGGGAAGGGAAAGCGGCGGCCGGGCCGGGCGGAGAGGGGAGCGGGCGGATCGCTCGGGAGCGCCGCGGTGCTTCCGGGGGAGGCTCGGGGAAGCTCCGCTCCGCGTCGCGTGGCAGCAGCGTCATTGGTAGGGAGGAGAAGCGCGTCAAGAGGGAAGGGAGCGCTCGCTGGGGGAAGGATGGTGCCCGCTGCCGGCCGGGAGGAGCGGAGGCAGCTGCGGCGTCAGCGGGACCCGCGGGGGCTACAGCGCCGCGCAACCCGGAGCTGGCAGCTGACTCGCCCCCCATTACCTCCTTGGCCGAGGCAGGGAGCACAGCGGGCATCTCTAGTGATGGCACTTCCCTCCCCTACACGCACGCACACAGCTCGCCGCGGGAGGCTCTCCCGGGCCGCAGCTGAGTCCCGACCTCAGCCATCGCACCTCTGGGAGCCAGGCACTGCTTGTGCGGCCGGCTGCTTCAGCTGCCTTCAGCTGCCATCACCCCCGCAGGGCTCCTGAGCACCGCAGCGCCGCCCGCCCCAGCTCTGTCTCCGCCACCAGAGGGCGTGGTGCCTCCCCCCGCTCCCCGCAGTTCCCCGCAGCAGGGCAGGAGCCGCCGCTCCCCCTCTGCCCAGTCACTCTCCTCCTGGGCCGGGACAGACCTGAGGGAGGGCGAAACAAGGCAGCCAGCCCTCCCCCTAGGCATCATACGCTTTCCTACTACCCTAGAACCTGGTGGAAGATCCCTTACTTAGGAAATATTCTCCCTTAACTGCAGGGTCATCTAAACTGAAATCTGATTGTTATACAGTGAATTAGCATTCGAATTAAAGAGCTTGAAATTTGCTGCTGTGAACACCTCAATCTGTTGCCGTCAGCTGAGATGCTAAACCCCCCTTTCACCATTTTGAAGCCCTCTGGGCTGAGCAGTTGCTATCACAGCTGCTACCACGAGTCCACCTGTCCCTCTCCAGCTTCCCCACAGAGCAAGTGCTGCAGTGCAGTCAGGCTCAGCCTTTTACTCCATACTTTTCATTCCTTGCGAGCTGCATCCATCAGATTTGGGCTACATCCCCATAAATCCACTAAACCCACCGTGGTTGCAATTGTAATCTAAGTGTAAACTCAGCTGATCTGTTCCAGACCAAGCAGTTCTCATAAGAGTGGGTAATAGCCCCCCAGTGTAAGATAACCACACATTTTCACTGTTCTTTAGTGTAATTCATAGTAAAGCATCATAAGCTTTTAATGGACACCAACTTTACCCTGCATGAGCTAAATGGGCAATAAGCTACAGGTCAATGCCAGCACCAGCTTTCCTTTGGATAGTCCTATTGGTTTTTTCTTTAGCTACTCACTCTGAAGTACTTTAAAACCCACTCCCCTTTCCCCAGCTGAAACTCAACACAATTATTTTAAAATTTTTAGTAAGCTTAAAAATATAGAACATACACTTAGTTTACATAGTGTACAAAAATATTTACAAACATTTCTATTAAAGCACAGGAACAGGTGTAAGGAAAACTATTGCACAAGCATAGAAAATATACACCATATACATAGAAAAACATTGTGCCTTAGGAAACAAAGTGCCTTGTGCATTTAAAAATCCATTTGTGAATTCAAAATTAGTAATGAAGTTACAGCAATTTTAAGAGTCAAATGACATTTCTTTTAGTGGAATGTATAACTAAGCAAAAAAACATTAGAGAGAAACACAATGGTACAAAAAAAAGCAAAGCTGTCCATCCCGCTTTGCCACCTCCATTGACCACAGAAGGGTTGCTGTATGACTTGCAGCCCACATGGTTCCTCTCCTGGAATTCCACAGGATCATCTGTAAGAACCTTGTCATAACTGTTTAATTAATCACTCTGACCTTTTGATACACATTGAAAAAAAAAAAAATTGAATTGCCAAAAGGCAATGGTTTATGTTGTGCTAGATTTCTGCATAAACTTTTTACTTGCACACAACAGCAACCAGGGACTGTTTGCTGTACCAAAGCACTCTGTAGTTCTAGGTTTGGGTGTTGTTTTAAACAAGGAAAACAGTCTTCAGAGCACATTTACCTCTGGAGGGATTTTGTTCTTTTCACATAGGCACCCTATGCGACACATAGGTCTGAGCTGCTGATCACAGCCTGAGCTGCTCAGTGTACAACTTGCATCTTTCAAATGATATTTAACAGCCAGTAAGCAATACGAGTAGTTCTTCCCAACAATGAAAGAATCATGGAAAGTTTGAGACAGGCAGAGGGGCATGAATTTGTTTGAACTTCATTCCTACTCACAATTTACATCTGAGTATGTTGAAGAATCAGTTGTGCTGAAAACCAAAAATGATACATGGTGGGGTGGGAACAAACAAAATCAGATTTCCTCAAGCTATGCAAAACTGACAACTGTAGCAACCACATTTGCAAATGAAGCTGGTTCACTCCCAGCAACTTTTGCAGACATCTAAGGACTCAGAACACAGAAAAGCTCTGAAATCAGATTTTGTACTGCAGCAGGTATTTTTCTGAACTGAAAGCCTGAAAAGTTCCCTTGTAACCCTTCCAGTTAATTAGCAACTATAAATTACAGTCAAGTAATTTATAGTTTCTGAATTTCCACTTCTGAAAACCAGCAACAGCCCAGCTCCTTGTTACTACCCATCCTCCTTCAGAGAAAGATTGTCCTTTGTCTCAAACCTACAAACACTGTGCATCAAAGTCTCAGCAGCATGAAGTTGCATCACACACCTTCACATTCAAGAGCACTTGACCAGCTGACAAAAATATTCCACCATGTTTGGTTCAGTCTAGAAAATAGTGCACATCATTCACTGAAACACATGAGCAAGCCACCAATACAGGAGTCAGCTGAAGTCAATTCCAGGTTGTTCTCATTCATTCCAATATTGTAATGACCTCTTCCTCTGGCCAGCACCTTGGACAATAAAGAGCAGACACTCAGGATAACTTACAAGTTGCTCTAAAGTCATTGCATTAGGAGAATTCAGTTTACAGTTCAGCACTTCAGAAGTCCAGTTTCTTCAGCTGTTCATATGTCAGAAAGAACTGGAACAGATGATTAAGGAAAACAGTTTCCTATTCACCCAGTACAAAATGGTCACCACTACATGAAAGCTTTGCTCTTCTCTTAGTTCCCTCCTATCTAGTGGTGGTTTTATGCAGAAAAAGAAAGCTTGCTGCAGGGCAAATATATCAACAGCCTTAAGGCTGGTGATGCCAACTGCTTTCCCATGCCTGATCCTCAGGATCTTCAGCACAGTCCTGAGGAGGCAGGAAAGTACTATCAAAAAAGGAAAAAAAAAAAGAAAAAACAACAAAAAAACGCAAAAAAAACCGCAAAAAAAACCCCACAAACCCTTTAGAGATTTTACTCAGCTTTCATAAATAGTAGGTTTGCTCTTAGTAAAAATCATTATTACCAACCCACCTTCCAGGGTTCCAATCAGCTGCCTCTTGAAACACAAACCAAATTGTGCAAGACTAAGATAAATACAGAAAGATCTCATGGCTTACTGCCTAGCTTCCCCAGTTCTAGGCAGAACCCCCATTCTTAACTCCACTAGGCAATTTTATTTAAGCCTAGGCTCCAAACCAGTGAAATTGACAGGTATGAAGCTGAAGGAACAGAAAAACCTTTCTTCAAGATCACATTCTATTAGTCACTGTGAGTCAAATTAATTCTGATCAGCAGCAGTTGACTAAAAGTGCTCAGCCACACAATTTTCCATTCATAAAAAGAGAATTTGTACTGACATCACTCTTCCCACAATGATTATTCCATGGAGTTGTCAACACTTCTGCACACCTTTGGAAAGGATACAATGATATTCCAAGGACCAAGTCTCAGCCAGTTGGGCCAAAACCCTTTATACAGAGCAAAAAAGCCTTCATTCTTCCATGTCTGGAAAAAAACACAGCAAGAACACAGCTCTTTATTAGGGAGAAAACCAAAGGTCATCTCAGCTAACAAGGATCTATACAGGTGATTGCTTAAGTGCTGTAACCTTGAGGCAAATACACTGTGTGATGAGACAAGGAAACATTTAACTAGATCAAGCCAAGATTAGTCATGCTTGCCGCATTACCTGGCAAGTAAAGATGCAGACCATGTAATTTAGTATCCAACCCAGATTTGTGCAGACTGCACTCCTAGATTGTTTGGTGGGGGTGGTTTTTTGTGGTGCTAGGGGTTGGTTTTTTTTGTGTGTGTGTGTGGTTTTTTGTTGTTTCTTTTTGTTTGTTTTGGGGGGTAAAATCAGTATGTACTGCAGCCACTTTCCTCCTACCCTTCTGTCAAGGCAGATACTTTTCACACCAAGCACACTTGTATTAATTTTCAAGTTCTACACCAAAATTACTGCTCAGTAGTACCAGTTCCTACTTATGGATACACTAACTACTTACTTGTAACAAGCAATCCAAAGTACCCTTGTAGTTTGAGTGTCCTCCATGCTGTTGGCTTCTCTGATTCATCATGCGTGTTCTCACCACATCAATTGGGTTGGATGCAAGAGCTCCAGCTAACCCACAAGTAAAGCTTGAGCTAGTAAAAGAAAAGTTTAGTGAAATTTTAGCTACCACTTAAAATGCACACGAAATCACCTTTCCCAGAAATGTATAGTGAGTGCTTAATGCTTTCAGTTAAAAGCTATCAGCTAATAGATGTGGAAAATTAACTTTGATTTATTATAAAGCACAATTTTAAGATTTGATATACAGTCTGTGTACCTGAACAGATGCTTATGCCTCAAAAAAATAGCAAATACTTGATTGGAACTTTCTTCTAACCTCAGTTTGCAAAGCTGAATAAACTCAGACTATCCAAAAAAAAAAATCTATATTCAAAAAAAAGTTAAATCAAAAGCTAAATAAAATGAGCTTTCATATTATGTGCTACAATTTGAGTTGCATTAGACACTATAAATACATTGAGTATATTTACATCTAGACTACTGACAAAAAAATAAGACTCATTTCTCCATAATGAAAGCTAATGATTAGTTACACAAACTTACAGAAAATAAGTATATACTGTATCTCCCATAAATCCAGACATAATTATGTGCTTCTTGGTAAGGTCATACACTGGCAGCTCCACTCCAACAACAATAGCAGCCCTCTGTGCAGTCAATGATACTCCCTGTCAAAAGAAAGGATAGTTGAAATTTGAAATTAACTCTCATAATACACAGCAATAATACAAATAAGAATATTTAGTACAATTCTTAAATGTGCTCCAAAAATGCAGATTCAAACTGAAGGTTAATAACTTTTTTCACACTGAAAGGCAATTTTGGTTCCTTTATGCTACTCTCTCTCTGATTAACATCCAAATTCTTACATCAGTCAACTAAGACTTCAACAGCCAGGTGATACTGGCTCCCCTCCCTAACCAAAACAGCTGACAATAGTGGTACTGAAAAACAGAGATCAAAAAACTTTGCAGAGAAAAGCACACTAGCAGAATTTTCCAGCTATTTCTATTTTCCAGTTGTTTCAGAACAATTATCCCTTCCTGGTCTTCAGTTGTCACACACTCATTAACTGGCATAGGAAAATCTATAAGCCCAACTGTAAGAATTCCTGAGCTACAGAGATGCTCATTAGTAATTTGACTTCAAAATATTCTTCAGCATGTTTTTAAAAGAGCAGAGCCTATAGACTGAGAGGTGCCTTGCAAAGGGTTAACTGGTCCTAGAGCCAGACACCCTAAAATAAGCCTCCCTCTTAGGTGGCTAATCCTTGAACACAAGACTGGTAGTAACCCTTTGTCAAAATGCACTCAGACACCATCAGGGACAAACTACATATTAACTACTGACTTCTTGGTATTTTTGGCTCTGAATATTGTGGAAGTACATTAAATTCAGTTGAGAAAGACAGTGTAGTTGAAGTGTAGGATAGAATTTAAAAACACTTGCCTTCCATAGTCCTTTAGTGCCTTCCTTTTGATAGATCTGCAAGAAGTTACCCATCATTCCTCCTTGAATCACACTACCTTGGGCTTGCATTCTGATCTGGGATTCATTTGAAGATAAAAATAGAAAAATACATACTTTTCAAACATGCAATTGATAGCAGCTTTAAGTTACAATAATTTAAGTAGTTAAGTCAATTTTTGAACACAATATGTGACATTTCATAACCCTAATGAAATCTTTTTGAAGTGCCTTAACTACCCAAATGCAGCTGCTAATTTTGAACCAGCACATGGTGCAGTTCTTAACTGAATTAAGTCACTTCTATTTCTATACTTGCACCACTCCATTTAGATTAGACTGACAGATGGGTTCTGCAGAATGTCTTTTACAGTGTTCTCACAGGAACACATTCAAATGAAATGTTAAAAAGATTGTTTCAGCTACTCAGCACCATGGCCTTTGACCCTGTGGATTTTTAAGAATATCCTTAAGAACCTACCAGGGCAGCTACCAGCAAGTTGGTACATGAACATCATTGATAAATAACTGAAGCCACACTTGAAATAAAAGCTTGTTTGAAATGCTTCTACACAGCCACACTAGCACTACAAAGGATTAAGTTTTTAGGAGTTTAAGAACAAAGTTTTCCTGAATTTTTCATTAGAGGCAGCCACATAAGCCACATGCTACAGTTTAAGTTAAATACCTCCAACACTTAAGTAACTGGAAAATAGGTCACTATCATGAAGCCAATAGATTCTATTTGGATTCAATGCTATTTCCATGGGACACTGGATTGCAAAGCCTCTCTACAGGATTAAAAAGAGTCATACAGTATAACTAGCATTCTTGCCTCTGAATTGACCTTCACATATTTTGAGCTCTAGAAACAGAGTATAGTGTTCCCAAGAAGCAGAGATGAAATGTGCAGTGAGGGTTCCACACAGCACTGTAGCATGGAAGTAATTTAAATTATTCTCTCTCTACCTCCAGGAAAATTTATATGGATATAACTACCTCAGTCATCAGTTTCCTTGTGCATACTTCCAAATAATTATTCTGGACCAGAAGGAGGCTTCTAGATGAAGACATAACTCATTTTTTTAAGTTGATATGAGAATAAATAGGGTTACAACCTAACAAATTCTGTATTCATCATGCAATTCTGCATTTCCTCAATGAGAGGACAAAAAACTAAGGACAAACTATGTAACACATGATTACCTTTAATACATCTGTAGGGTTGGCAATAGATGATGAGATCACTCCCGAAAGGATGCCACAGAGAACATTTACCATCAGAGTTTCATCTGTTCCACAAAGAGAAAGATTTTAGCTGCAGATTTACAAAGCTAATCATCAGGGCAAGTTGATTCTCCACTCCTTTAACCAGAGAGAAAATGTCAATTACAGAAACCTTAATAACTGCTCTGACAAGTTTTCCTTGCTGACTCACTTGGACATAATTGGTACAAGGAATGTCTTTTCAGTAGACTTCAAGCTGCTACAGTAAGATATCAAGTGGAAACAACCAGCTTCAAGCAAAACACCCTCAGTTCAATTGAAAAGACCCACTCACCTTCTGGATGCTCAACAAACATTCTTTTTAAGCTCTGGTAAGTGCCTATTTTTATAGTTCCATACGAAGCCTGTCGTAGCATTGCAGGTGCAATCCTGTGAAACAGACAGGAACATTCAAGCTTAATTACAAAAGACTGATTAACAAATACTTAGAGCAGGATAATGGATCACAATGTATCCACTAGAAAAAGCTCTGCTTGTTTATATCAACAAAAACTCATTACAGACCAAACAAGGTTTTGTGGTGGTTGGTTGGAAATTGTTGTTCAAAAATTCACACTAGGTGCTAAACTTCTCAGTATAATGTTTAGAAATCAGTACTACAAGTCAGTTTTACCCAGAGTATAAGGCTTTCAATCCTTCTTCTCTGCATATTCTGACTAGAGCATGCACCATTCCACGGTAGCGAATCTCTTTGTATTTGGCATCATTGACTTGCCCTTGAACTTGCAGCCGTGTTTTGGTAAGGTCAATGGGGAAAGTACCTTAAAGAAAAAGAGAAAATTAATCAAGTACTTTACCTAAGCAAAGAAGAATCATGTAAGAAACAGCAGCCTTTATTATATAAAATATATTAAAATATTCCCAAGGGAAAAAAAAAGTCTACCAAGACTTTGTTTTAATCAAGTGAGTCATTTGATGCCACTTTGTTTCTTCTAAAAACTTGTCATAGGCCCTTCCTAATTTCTACATTTACATTTTGCATTCACTGTGTTTTCAGGCAACATGGTATTGCCTGGTTGTAAACAATCATGCTGAGGAGGACTCTGCAATTATAATAAAATGTTTGTGTGTTCTACCAACATCATTGAAAAGCATTTCACTGAAGGCAAAAAATATCCATGACAAGCTTAAAAGATTCTAGTCTAGAACCTAAGAAAACAGCAGTATCAATTTGTTTACTTTTCTGTAGCCTACTGCTATGAAAAGNGAAGCCACACTTGAAATAAAAGCTTGTTTGAAATGCTTCTACACAGCCACACTAGCACTACAAAGGATTAAGTTTTTAGGAGTTTAAGAACAAAGTTTTCCTGAATTTTTCATTAGAGGCAGCCACATAAGCCACATGCTACAGTTTAAGTTAAATACCTCCAACACTTAAGTAACTGGAAAATAGGTCACTATCATGAAGCCAATAGATTCTATTTGGATTCAATGCTATTTCCATGGGACACTGGATTGCAAAGCCTCTCTACAGGATTAAAAAGAGTCATACAGTATAACTAGCATTCTTGCCTCTGAATTGACCTTCACATATTTTGAGCTCTAGAAACAGAGTATAGTGTTCCCAAGAAGCAGAGATGAAATGTGCAGTGAGGGTTCCACACAGCACTGTAGCATGGAAGTAATTTAAATTATTCTCTCTCTACCTCCAGGAAAATTTATATGGATATAACTACCTCAGTCATCAGTTTCCTTGTGCATACTTCCAAATAATTATTCTGGACCAGAAGGAGGCTTCTAGATGAAGACATAACTCATTTTTTTAAGTTGATATGAGAATAAATAGGGTTACAACCTAACAAATTCTGTATTCATCATGCAATTCTGCATTTCCTCAATGAGAGGACAAAAAACTAAGGACAAACTATGTAACACATGATTACCTTTAATACATCTGTAGGGTTGGCAATAGATGATGAGATCACTCCCGAAAGGATGCCACAGAGAACATTTACCATCAGAGTTTCATCTGTTCCACAAAGAGAAAGATTTTAGCTGCAGATTTACAAAGCTAATCATCAGGGCAAGTTGATTCTCCACTCCTTTAACCAGAGAGAAAATGTCAATTACAGAAACCTTAATAACTGCTCTGACAAGTTTTCCTTGCTGACTCACTTGGACATAATTGGTACAAGGAATGTCTTTTCAGTAGACTTCAAGCTGCTACAGTAAGATATCAAGTGGAAACAACCAGCTTCAAGCAAAACACCCTCAGTTCAATTGAAAAGACCCACTCACCTTCTGGATGCTCAACAAACATTCTTTTTAAGCTCTGGTAAGTGCCTATTTTTATAGTTCCATACGAAGCCTGTCGTAGCATTGCAGGTGCAATCCTGTGAAACAGACAGGAACATTCAAGCTTAATTACAAAAGACTGATTAACAAATACTTAGAGCAGGATAATGGATCACAATGTATCCACTAGAAAAAGCTCTGCTTGTTTATATCAACAAAAACTCATTACAGACCAAACAAGGTTTTGTGGTGGTTGGTTGGAAATTGTTGTTTTGGTTTGGTTTTGTTTTTAACTAAAGCCTGCAAGAATGGACTGGACTGTGGAAGGATTACTATTAGAACATGCCTCAACTTGAGATCAATAAAGTAACTGGCAAGCTTGTCCAAAACAATCTGCAGATTACATTCTCCCCCAATCATCTTGGATGTTTTACATAAAACTATCCCCTTTTATACACAAAGGTTAAATTAAATTTTTATTATTTTTTTTTGCTGAAATAGAACAGCCACAGTAGCATGTGTGGAGTAACTTTGTGCTTAGCTGGTTTTTTACCCTCCCCTCCAAAAAAAAGTTTTTTTAAACATGAAATGTTATTGCAGAGTGCAAAGACTGAAGCAATCTAAGCCTGAGCTTCCAACTTCCAGACTGAGGCAAACCAAATACCTTGTAAATATGAAACCCAAAAATTCACACTAGGTGCTAAACTTCTCAGTATAATGTTTAGAAATCAGTACTACAAGTCAGTTTTACCCAGAGTATAAGGCTTTCAATCCTTCTTCTCTGCATATTCTGACTAGAGCATGCACCATTCCACGGTAGCGAATCTCTTTGTATTTGGCATCATTGACTTGCCCTTGAACTTGCAGCCGTGTTTTGGTAAGGTCAATGGGGAAAGTACCTTAAAGAAAAAGAGAAAATTAATCAAGTACTTTACCTAAGCAAAGAAGAATCATGTAAGAAACAGCAGCCTTTATTATATAAAATATATTAAAATATTCCCAAGGGAAAAAAAAAGTCTACCAAGACTTTGTTTTAATCAAGTGAGTCATTTGATGCCACTTTGTTTCTTCTAAAAACTTGTCATAGGCCCTTCCTAATTTCTACATTTACATTTTGCATTCACTGTGTTTTCAGGCAACATGGTATTGCCTGGTTGTAAACAATCATGCTGAGGAGGACTCTGCAATTATAATAAAATGTTTGTGTGTTCTACCAACATCATTGAAAAGCATTTCACTGAAGGCAAAAAATATCCATGACAAGCTTAAAAGATTCTAGTCTAGAACCTAAGAAAACAGCAGTATCAATTTGTTTACTTTTCTGTAGCCTACTGCTATGAAAAGCTCCATCCTCTCTTTATGAAGGGTTTTAGAAAGCATATTTCTCCAGAGCTTACCTTTAGGAAAGGGACCACCTCAATATTCAATACACACCTAAGCACTAAGAGGAGACAGAATTAACTGTATCTGTTCTAATTAGTTTTATCAGACAAGCAAGGATTTTATGAACTGCTTTTCTTTGTGAAGTTTTTGTCATTATTGGCCACGAGTCAAATCAAATGAGAGGTCTCAAATTCAAGTTTGAAGAGAAGGCAGAAAAACAAAATAGTAGTTTTAAGTGTAATCTCATAAAACATCTACTTTATTAGGCAGGCTTCACACACAAGCCCACCCCATGTCAGAATATTCTGCTACTATGAAAAAAGGTGTAGTTTTTAATGAGTTTTTAATGTTTTTAATTTTTTCTTGCATGCATTTCAGGTAAAACTGAGAAGGATGTTATTTTAGGTTGGTTTTAAAGCAGGCACCAAAACATCAGCTGCACAGTCTCACTGTAGCAATTACTCCATGAAATTGAATTTAAGTGTTCAAATCTAATCAGACACTTGTATTCAAGAAAAAGGAATTTAAACTGCAACACAGCAACTCAGAAAAGAAAAAAATCTGCAAGTTAAACTTTTAACTTGTCTACTCTAGAAAAAAAAAAAGTGTATATTTATAACCACTTTCTAGGAACAGATCAACAAACACCAAATAACCAAATCCAAAGGCAAAGTTTATATAAAACCAAGGTTCACGAGACATGAGTTTACTAACAAAAGTGTTCAGAACTTGGTTGCAATTTCAGAACAACATTAAAACAACACTAAAAACTCCTATGCTGTAGACCATAGATGACTGTGTCTCTGACAGCATGGAAACAAACTTGTTTTAAAAGAAACTATCAAAGAAATCATGGAAACAGACAAAGGAAAAACTTACCACATTCTGCAGTGATTGATGCTAAACCTCCATAAATGAAGGGCTTCCAGTTTAGTGCTGACATTATTGATTTTTCTTCCTGGGAAGACAACGTTTTCATACTTCTGTTAAATACACCTGTTATATTTATAGATATGCTAATATTTAATAAAACGTTGTGCCTTGTCCATTTAAAGTGAACCTTCCAAACAAAGGGTAAAAGCATCTAACACCTTTGATAATCAGAAGTCAGTAATACTGCACAAAAGCACCTGGGTTCACTGTCTCTATGTATTTGGGACACCACTATCCTCACCACAAAAGGTTAAAGCAGAAGGGAAAGAAAGGAGCACTGCAGGGAAGAGCTCCAATGCTTCTTACCAAGCTGAAGCAGTGTGGCTACATCCAGCAATCAAATGGAACTCTAAAATAGTCACTACCAAGCTTCTGTCCCTGTTTTCCAACCCCTGGTATCAACATGAACCTGAGCTGGCACACTTAACAGAAAAGAGGCACACACATTTTTCCTCCATTAAAACTGATTTCTGCTGCCTGTGTTCACAATATTCATTCCTGTGAAGGCTACACAAAAATAGTGCAATTGGGTGCATAAGGTCTTTTATGGTAAAAATGCTCACCTATCTTAGAGGTCAGTTGTGTGAATTTCACAAAGGGACCACAAAATCATTAACCATGATAGACATTCTAAAAATGTTAAAGTAATCCAAGAGGATCTGCAAAACCAGATTAGTCCAGCCCATACAAGATTATCCTTCCAAAACCAAGTATGTCTCTCCATCACTTACCTTTCCCTTTTTCTCACAATATAAATACTTTCTACTCCTTATTTTCTATAATATACTCCTACTAAACATTTGATTCTGCCATTACCTTTTGGCCAACTTTGTGGAGTAATTGTACTTTAATCTCTTTCCCTTGACACTTCCACTCCCCATTCCTTTATTCCCCTATGCTACCCAGACGGAAAAGATCAGTTTGGCCACTATGAGCCACACACAATCTTTACTTTTGAGAAACTTGACAAAATTGAAAAATACTGTTCACTTTTTTCAATTGAACACATTCAAACAAATTTTCATCTATCACAAATACCATAACACTGATAAAAAAACCAAAAATATATCAGGGCCTCTGAATTCTTGTTCTGCTTCTTACTCAAAAATTCTTCCCTACACTGATAAAAACAAAAAAATATCTCCTTACAAAAATTCCACTGACAATTCAATTGGAGAACTACTTAGAAATGAGAGTTCAGCTCTCATTAGGAATTGATGTCTCCAATTTTACTAGAGCAAGTCCTTACCAAATATACACTGTTGTTCCCTAAACATCACTAAAACAACAGAGACTAGAGTACCCTTAATGGATGTTGTGTTAATACAGCAATAAATCCACATGCTCTTAGCAAAAGCCAGGAGCAAGTTTCATTACTTTTAATTGGCAGGATTACTGAAATAAAACCAAAAGACGACGTTCCATAAAAGAAAGTATAACTTAAATATTTGATTATTTCACTGATAGACAAAAGACTTCAAAAAAATCCAATTCTTTACTGGTTAATAATCTCACTAGTATACCAGGCTCACAGTATAGCCCAACTTCACCTATTCAAACTGGATTTGACCCTTGAATGCTACAGTAGGCTTATGCTAATTCAGTTATTAAAAAAATATTAAAGATCTCCTAAAGTCTTACTCCTAGTATCAGTCCTAGTCTGCTCCCAAACCAAGGGAGAGCACCAGCGCCAATCTAAACAGAATGAGACCCAGATGGACACGGCAGCATCTGCCGAGAGCCAAAGGGAGGCACCCCCGGCAGCACCGACCGCATGGCCCCTCCAGGGACAGCACAAAGCCTCCTCCCTCCGCTTCGCCTCGCGATGAAGAGCATCAGGAGGAGGAAAACCAAGGAGAAGGATGCGGAGAGCTCTGGATGGTGCCCAGCAAAGCTCCGCGAACCCTCCGGGGGGACGCTCGCAGAGAGATCCCGGCGCCCACCTCCCCTGCCCGCTCAGAGATGCCCGTCCACCTCCGGAGCCCAGCAGCTGCCATCCCCACTCACCAGCGAGGCCACCTCCTCAACTCCCGCACCCTCCCGCAGCGGCTGCCGCCGTTGCCTCCCAGCCGCTTATAAAGCCCTGCCCCGCACCTCGGCGGGACGGGGCGGGACGGGGCGGGGAGAGGGAGGGTTTGCCTGAGAGAACGGGATGGCGAGAGAAGGGGAGGGTGTCGAAGGGGTGGATTTAAAGGGCCCGTGAAGCCCAGAGGGAAGGTTTGGTATTGCTGGGGGGAGGGGGGGTAAGTTGCTGAACCGGGTTGTAATAAAGCAGGGAAAAAATTAACCGCCCAGTCCTTCCAGTTTGAAATCTCCCATCGCCGCTGGCCTTGGGAGACGTGGCTGGCCGGGGCAGGGTGGTATTTTCCACCAGCAATCCTGCCCCGGGACACTGGAACAGGGATGTCAAGTACTGCAGTGCTGCACGGTTAATGAACAGGTCACTCTCCTCATCAGCATTAACTATAAACAAGGCAGATTTTTGCCCCTGGGTTTACAGTGGAAGGGCTGCCTCTGCTGACTGGTGATACAGGAACCTCAGGCATCTGCTCTGTGGAGGACCAGAAAGGGACAGGGTGGGTTTAAACAGCTACTTTTCTCTCCAGTTTAATGTTTTGGACAAAATAGTTCCCCAGGTAGTCACTTTTATTATTATTATTAATTAATAATATTATTATTATTATTATTATGCAGCTTTGTGCAATTCTACCTACGTTTCTTTCATTACCAAGGATGAAGTTCCTTACTATGTGATCTTGACATTGCTTTTTAGATCTAAATGTATAGCCAGTGGCCTTCCAGAGGGATCCCAGTGTGTTGTACAGGGTACCAGCTGTGGCCACGGCCACCAGAATGCTGCCTGCCCCTCTGCTCAGCAACGTGGGGTCTCTCCAAAAGGGCAGGTCTCAGCCCCTGTACCGGTGCCCAGTACACGAAGACTGGATGAGAACCAGACCCAGTCAGTTCCCTTGGTTCAGAGCCCAGGACTCCCTGTGAAATAGTTGAAATGAGCTCTTTCTCTGCCCCTAAAGGTAGCCTGTTCTGGTAACTCAGCACTTTCTGCCTGAAGAGCTGCCAGATTTGCTTGCAAGATCTACCACCATGGGCTTTTAGGCTCTACGCCTGTGGTGCAGCCCTGCTGCTGCTGTCACTCCACTGCCTCAAAAGTGGATGCTGTGCCTTACCCCTGAAAGGTCAAAGCATCCTGTGCTGTTGCTCCCCTCACTGATCTCAGGGCAAGGCTGGCTAAGAAACTTGATTTAAGCTTGCTGGCTGGTGGAGGAGGGGATAGTGCCAGTTCAGCTCTCATTAAGGAGCTGGCTGTAGCCTTACATGAACCTGTCAGTAAAACACAAAGAATTCAAACTTTGGGTTCCAGTGTGCTGTAAATGCTTCACAGAGTGGAAAGAGTTCTCTACAACCATACAAGACCTCCCAGGAATTTTACATTTCAGTTGATATGAAATTCAAACAGAGCCTGTGCTCCAATTGCAGTGTTGCAAAGTTATCTTTGCAGATTGGTAAACTCTGAACGTCTCTTTACTTTTTACACAAAGATCATTTGGACTGATTCTAAAGCTGAGTGATTTTGCAGGACAGTCATTTTTGTTTTCTGACTTCCCTAATTTCTGTCTCATTTTAGGAATGACTTCAGTTCCAGTTTGACCTTCAGCTGTTCCTGGAGTTTGGCCAGCTCCTTCTGAAGGCAGTTTTTATTATCTCCAGTGCAAACCAGTTCCTGCTCAAACATTACAGCTCTGGAACAACTAAGTAGCTGTTAGTACTCAACAATATACTTCTGAATATAGAGGAATCCAGGCTAATTTTTCTTAATTCTAGTGACTTTTCAACGAGTCCTGTAAAATAACCACTTTTCTTGTCTTTTCTGCCCAATTCATACCAAGAGATACGTAATGCTTTTATCAACAGCCAATTTTGGCCAGCAGCCTTGACATCTGGGCCATATCAGCAGTTGACTTTGCTGCCCAGCATCTATTCACATGTCTTTGAATGATCCACGTGTTACTGTTGTGCTACTGGTTTCACAGTCTTACAACAGTTTTGTCCAAAAGCCAGTTCTTTCCTGCTGGGCTGTGTAAAGCTAAGGTTTAATTAATTAGTTCACAGCCCCCTAACCTTACTGCACCTGAGTTTCCTGACACATTTTGTTGTGTTTCATATTTAAACAAAAGAGGGCCAGCCTCCAACAGTTCTACCAGAGAGCTCTCCTTTTTTTTGTGCTTTATTTCTGGTGTCACTGCTTCCACTGCTACTTAAAATGGAAAATTATTACTCTTCTGGTCTCTGCACTGAAGACATTTTTGCCTAGTGTCTTGCTGCTTAAATGAATGGTTAGTGAAGTGACCCAGATGCCTATGGGCATTATTTAAACTGTCCAATCATTTTGTCACTAGCTGTAACCACTGGAGAGTTCCCTTTGTCCCTTGGAAGCTTTCATCATTATTAATCACGTCATTCATTTGCTCTCTTCATATCTCGTTGGCCACATGATGAAAGCGAGTCTGGCTCATGGGAAAGAGTCAACTGCTCCCTGCCCTGGCACAGCCTTCTCACCTTCATTTCACTTTCTGTCTGAGAAGGACACAACCTGACCCTCAGTCTTACAGTAGATGACTGGTGGATAAAATAAACACTCGATGCACTATTGGATTGTGTAAAAATAAAAGACAGGTTAGTTAGTCCTTCCGTGGTGTCTGCTCTGCAGGGGCAAAGCCTCAGCCACAGCACCACGTCCAGCTACATGGGATGCTTTTCAGGAGGGCTGCAGAGAGGTGTTAGGAGGGGAGGACTCAATCTCCAGATGTCCCTTCCAACCTATAGCATTCTATGAGTAAGGCTGAGTACCCAAACACAATCTGCCAGGAAAGACTGAAAGAAGCAGACTTGTTTATTTAAAAAAAAAAAATTGAAGATAATATAATATCCAAGACTGAAAGGTGACCATACAAAGGAAGGAAATTACCTGTTCTCTACAACTTGTATTAGCCATTAAAACACTTTCTAGTGGTGTGGTTAAGCAGCTGTTTCTCAGAAGTAGTTTCAGTCTGGATGACCCAGTGCAGGCTTTGGGATGGACTGTCAAGGATCTTTCCAACCCTTTTTCCTGTAATTATTCAATGGCATTTCCTGCTCCAGCTTCTAGCATAAGTGATATGGGATTACTATGACAACCCTTCTTACACTTTCTGACTTGGACTCTGCTGCAGAGTGTAGAGTTCAAGGAGAAAGGAACATGAAAGCAGAAATAACAGTAAAGGTTGTTTGGTAGCCTTTTAGTTATTTTTGGTTGGTTGGTTGCTTGAGTTTTTATCCGATAATCTGATTTGGGCTCTGGCATTGATAAGAGCCAAGGTCTTGATCATATCCTAGTGTTGTGGATATAAAAAAAGACCATGTTATTTGTTTTTACAGCATGAAGGGTGAAGGACAGAGGACAGTTCTAGGCTTTGAGGGTGAAGGATCTGGTTATAGTTTCGGGCTTTGAGTGGATGTGTGAGTCACACAACATGAGTTCCCAGCAAGGCAATTCTAGTAAACCAGTAATCCTGACAAAATTTTTCTGACAGTGTTGCAATCTCCCAGGAGGTCCTGAGAAATAGATTTTTTCTTAATTTGACTCCCTACAGAGCTAATCATTCCTATGTATGTCACACTGCTGGATTTGAAATTATTTGAATGCACAAATGAAAAGCTGCTGGAGATTCTCAAATAGGGACTGCAGAAGGCATTTCACTGCTGTGCAGTAACAGGCAATCTGAGAAGCAGGCTGCTGTTCTCCACGTGCCAAATAAACATTGGTCACAATTGCTTCACAGAGACTTTTGTCCGGCGTGGCACTGCAGCTGAACAGGCAGCAGCTGGAAGAAAAGATGGTGATTTGAAATGCTCTCCTAAAGAGGAGATTTAGACTGGATCTCAGGAAGAAGTTCTGGACCTTGAGGGTGGTGGATCAGTGGCACAGGCTCCCCAGGGAGGTGGTTGAGGCCCCATCCCTGGAGCTATTGCAGGGGAGGTTGGCCAAGGCTCTGAGCAGCCTGGGCTAGTTGAGGGTGTCCCTGCTCCCTGCAGGGGGGCTGCACTAGATGCCCTTTGGAGGTCCCTTCCAGCCCTAAACATCCTATGATTCTATTTCAGCAGTGCTCAATATGCAGGGACTGCAGGAAGCATCTGCTGGGGGAAATAGGTATTTACACTTTCACTCTGAGAAAGCAGAGCTGCAGTTTGAAGCAGTTCTACAGTAACAGGAATGTGACTCATCCAGATAAGAGAGAGTGAAATGTGGCAGTAGGTGACCCCAAGCCATGTCCTTCACAGTACAGGATTCAGGTTGAGACAGAAATGCCTGTGTTGGGAAATCTCAAACTTTCAGTTCTGTTGCTTGTTAAAGAGACTCACTTTTCTCTTTCCTAAGTTTTGGTCATTTTCCTTCAGTGTTTATAGAACAGTTTGTGTTAAATCATTACTCAAATAATCCAGGTTTTTCCATGTTTACCACAGCCTGGCTTTGGATAACCCAGTTTCTCCTATCAGTGTTTTAACACCATTTGCTTCTTTTTAAATTTAAAAAATGTACTTTACAAAACATTGTAAAATTAAGCATATAATAACATCACAATTTTGTTTGTTTTTTTAAATTAAAATATTTTGGAAATACAGGATGTTTTCTGAAGAAGTATTTTCTTGCCTTGCAGACCTGCTGATTTGCAGCATGACAACACCAGCTTCCCAGAACTAACACTGTGTTTCTCCAAGGTGAGCTGCTTGCTGTTGACCTTGAGTGAGACATGTTATTCTGCACAGCAGGGGAAAACAACTCTATGATTTTGTCCTTATGGGAGTCATCTGTCACAAAAACCACACCTTGTGGTTTTTTTGGACTTTGTGTAAAAGCTCCTCTAAGGACTGGATGGACTCCTACAGTAAAGCTAAAAATGCAGAGTCTAATTCTGGCCCTGTTCCAGCTCTAAGGGATTCCCCAAGTCCTGTAGAATCAAAGAACCCAGCCTACAAATGTTTTTTTAGCCTTGGGATGAATGTACTGTGAAGATGTTTGGAATACCAGAGCTTTGATTTCACAGGGCAGTGNTGAGTGGATGTGTGAGTCACACAACATGAGTTCCCAGCAAGGCAATTCTAGTAAACCAGTAATCCTGACAAAATTTTTCTGACAGTGTTGCAATCTCCCAGGAGGTCCTGAGAAATAGATTTTTTCTTAATTTGACTCCCTACAGAGCTAATCATTCCTATGTATGTCACACTGCTGGATTTGAAATTATTTGAATGCACAAATGAAAAGCTGCTGGAGATTCTCAAATAGGGACTGCAGAAGGCATTTCACTGCTGTGCAGTAACAGGCAATCTGAGAAGCAGGCTGCTGTTCTCCACGTGCCAAATAAACATTGGTCACAATTGCTTCACAGAGACTTTTGTCCGGCGTGGCACTGCAGCTGAACAGGCAGCAGCTGGAAGAAAAGATGGTGATTTGAAATGCTCTCCTAAAGAGGAGATTTAGACTGGATCTCAGGAAGAAGTTCTGGACCTTGAGGGTGGTGGATCAGTGGCACAGGCTCCCCAGGGAGGTGGTTGAGGCCCCATCCCTGGAGCTATTGCAGGGGAGGTTGGCCAAGGCTCTGAGCAGCCTGGGCTAGTTGAGGGTGTCCCTGCTCCCTGCAGGGGGGCTGCACTAGATGCCCTTTGGAGGTCCCTTCCAGCCCTAAACATCCTATGATTCTATTTCAGCAGTGCTCAATATGCAGGGACTGCAGGAAGCATCTGCTGGGGGAAATAGGTATTTACACTTTCACTCTGAGAAAGCAGAGCTGCAGTTTGAAGCAGTTCTACAGTAACAGGAATGTGACTCATCCAGATAAGAGAGAGTGAAATGTGGCAGTAGGTGACCCCAAGCCATGTCCTTCACAGTACAGGATTCAGGTTGAGACAGAAATGCCTGTGTTGGGAAATCTCAAACTTTCAGTTCTGTTGCTTGTTAAAGAGACTCACTTTTCTCTTTCCTAAGTTTTGGTCATTTTCCTTCAGTGTTTATAGAACAGTTTGTGTTAAATCATTACTCAAATAATCCAGGTTTTTCCATGTTTACCACAGCCTGGCTTTGGATAACCCAGTTTCTCCTATCAGTGTTTTAACACCATTTGCTTCTTTTTAAATTTAAAAAATGTACTTTACAAAACATTGTAAAATTAAGCATATAATAACATCACAATTTTGTTTGTTTTTTTAAATTAAAATATTTTGGAAATACAGGATGTTTTCTGAAGAAGTATTTTCTTGCCTTGCAGACCTGCTGATTTGCAGCATGACAACACCAGCTTCCCAGAACTAACACTGTGTTTCTCCAAGGTGAGCTGCTTGCTGTTGACCTTGAGTGAGACATGTTATTCTGCACAGCAGGGGAAAACAACTCTATGATTTTGTCCTTATGGGAGTCATCTGTCACAAAAACCACACCTTGTGGTTTTTTTGGACTTTGTGTAAAAGCTCCTCTAAGGACTGGATGGACTCCTACAGTAAAGCTAAAAATGCAGAGTCTAATTCTGGCCCTGTTCCAGCTCTAAGGGATTCCCCAAGTCCTGTAGAATCAAAGAACCCAGCCTACAAATGTTTTTTTAGCCTTGGGATGAATGTACTGTGAAGATGTTTGGAATACCAGAGCTTTGATTTCACAGGGCAGTGGTGAGAGGGATTAGGTTTTGGAGGCAAAAACAGGAAAAAAACTCTTGAATTAAAATCAAGAGCAAAATCTGTCCTCCAGTTTTTTGTCATGACACTAACTACTGCTCATCCTAAACCAAAACATTTCACCCACACAAGCATTTCAGGTGCTGCTGCAAAAGGTGCAGATGAATTGATAAAGCAGATGATCCTCTCTAAAGATGTGCCATGACAGTAAGTATTACACTGTGAATACAAAGATCTATCTTCAAACACTGATCTCATAGAGGATTTCCTCTTGATTCCAGTTGACTGTGACTATTGGGTTGAGGAGTCAAAGGTGACAAGGCTTAATAGTATTCACTTTTAATTTTTGATGATGGAAACTGGCTGATTTTATTCCTACCAATGCATTGGTCCATCTTGGCTTCAGTATGTCTCAAACTCTCAAGCACAGACTGAAATGTTTGCCATCCCTGAACACCACATAACCAGACACAGACACTCTCCACCACATTCCCAGCCTTGCTTCATACTTGAGGAGCTGCCTGCCAGCATGAACTTTCAAAGGTGCAGTCAAAAAGGCAGTCAGGAGCTCTGGGGGATGGATAAAAATACATAATAAATCTCCTCAGAACTGCATCTCAGCTCTCCCTGCCTGTGTTTTGAACCCAGCATTGAATGTCTGAACTTTTCCCTGAAGAGCACATGACAGAGGAAGTTTGTGCCAGGTTCCAAAACCAGCTCCCAGAGCCCAATCCTGACCACAGACAGGAGCCAGTGCAAGCACTGTGACCTTACTNCTTTTTAAATTTAAAAAATGTACTTTACAAAACATTGTAAAATTAAGCATATAATAACATCACAATTTTGTTTGTTTTTTTAAATTAAAATATTTTGGAAATACAGGATGTTTTCTGAAGAAGTATTTTCTTGCCTTGCAGACCTGCTGATTTGCAGCATGACAACACCAGCTTCCCAGAACTAACACTGTGTTTCTCCAAGGTGAGCTGCTTGCTGTTGACCTTGAGTGAGACATGTTATTCTGCACAGCAGGGGAAAACAACTCTATGATTTTGTCCTTATGGGAGTCATCTGTCACAAAAACCACACCTTGTGGTTTTTTTGGACTTTGTGTAAAAGCTCCTCTAAGGACTGGATGGACTCCTACAGTAAAGCTAAAAATGCAGAGTCTAATTCTGGCCCTGTTCCAGCTCTAAGGGATTCCCCAAGTCCTGTAGAATCAAAGAACCCAGCCTACAAATGTTTTTTTAGCCTTGGGATGAATGTACTGTGAAGATGTTTGGAATACCAGAGCTTTGATTTCACAGGGCAGTGGTGAGAGGGATTAGGTTTTGGAGGCAAAAACAGGAAAAAAACTCTTGAATTAAAATCAAGAGCAAAATCTGTCCTCCAGTTTTTTGTCATGACACTAACTACTGCTCATCCTAAACCAAAACATTTCACCCACACAAGCATTTCAGGTGCTGCTGCAAAAGGTGCAGATGAATTGATAAAGCAGATGATCCTCTCTAAAGATGTGCCATGACAGTAAGTATTACACTGTGAATACAAAGATCTATCTTCAAACACTGATCTCATAGAGGATTTCCTCTTGATTCCAGTTGACTGTGACTATTGGGTTGAGGAGTCAAAGGTGACAAGGCTTAATAGTATTCACTTTTAATTTTTGATGATGGAAACTGGCTGATTTTATTCCTACCAATGCATTGGTCCATCTTGGCTTCAGTATGTCTCAAACTCTCAAGCACAGACTGAAATGTTTGCCATCCCTGAACACCACATAACCAGACACAGACACTCTCCACCACATTCCCAGCCTTGCTTCATACTTGAGGAGCTGCCTGCCAGCATGAACTTTCAAAGGTGCAGTCAAAAAGGCAGTCAGGAGCTCTGGGGGATGGATAAAAATACATAATAAATCTCCTCAGAACTGCATCTCAGCTCTCCCTGCCTGTGTTTTGAACCCAGCATTGAATGTCTGAACTTTTCCCTGAAGAGCACATGACAGAGGAAGTTTGTGCCAGGTTCCAAAACCAGCTCCCAGAGCCCAATCCTGACCACAGACAGGAGCCAGTGCAAGCACTGTGACCTTACTGTGGGGTCACCCTGCTCTGCTGTATTCCAAAGTAAGCCCTCTGCTTTCTGCTTTACACTTCTGTAATTGCATTCATGGGTTCATGTCTGAGTTCCTGCAAGCAAGAAATGCTAAGAGGATGAAATGCAGCACCTACGAAATAAATGTGATCACAAGAAAATTGTTAAAAGCAGTGCAAACTGTATCTGTTTATATATATATATATATATATAAATGCATAAGATCCAGTAGCAAATGCATAATGACTCTTGTTAATAAAGTGCTGTATTTTCTATTGACTGTAAATTCATCACAAACATTTGTTAAAACAAACCTTGTCTGTGGGATGCAAACTTACTATGCCCTCATCCATTCAAGACATTCAACATGTTAATTAATAGTAGCAGTTGCAATAATGATGATGAATCAGCTAAAATATTATGCCAATTGTGTTCATTCACAGTAATGATTGGGATCATCCTTTTGCATAGTTTAAAAATGTTCAAATGAACTTCCTTGCAGAGCAAGCACTGAAAAACTAGTGGGAAATCATAAAAGAATTGTACCTAAAATTTTGCAAGTCTCCACTGCTTGGATTAATTTCCTCACTATACCCTGTTAACATAAGAATTTGTGTTTGAACTAAGTTATAATAAAGCCACAGTGTCACTGACCAGAGCATGGAAAATATAATACTGCATTGTAAATCAGACCAAAAAGCCCAACCTTTTTTCATACTTCCTTTTCAGGGTTAATATTTTGTAATATTAACAAATATTATTTATATTTATATTAGGAGAACAAACCATGTTGTTCTCTGAAGACCAAACTCCTGCATGAGCACCACAGAAATATTTGATCATGGTAAGATCTCAGGTTCTCACTATTCTTCTTGAATATCCATGATCTCCATAGTTTTGTTTCTCTACCTATGGAAGTATGTAATAATTTGTCACAGCTGCATTAAATCAAAAGAGTAGCTGTGAAGGAATGCATTTGGTCAATAAATCTACCAACCATCCTGGTTGTAAATTATATTCTGCTACCATTCCATTCAGAAATGGAGAATATAATCAAAAATCAAGGAAATTATAAAGAGGATAAGTTAAGTTTCAGTGGGCCATAATGATCAGAAGTGTTTGTGTTTGCACATTTCTTGTGAAATCTTACATGGGGAATTTAAAAAAAAAAAAAAAAAAAAAGAAAAATTAAAAAAAAAAAAAAATTACAAAAAAAAAAACCCCACCCAATTTTTTCCCTTCCTTTCCC
>VYZU01064674.1:0-12905 GCA_013401355.1 Ceyx cyanopectus | reverse complement strand
AAAAAAAAAAAAAGGAAAACTTAAAAATAAAAAATAATTGCAAGTAAAAATCACCATGCAGATTTTTCACCTCCATTTGCCTAGGTGAAACTCTAAGTAGTATAGACACATTGCACCTACAAGTGGTCAGGTTGTTCCTCTGGCAAAGCTGACCTTACAGGACTGGATGCAGAAACTGAAATAGTGCCTTTTGTGTTCAGCAGAGGCAGAACTGTTCAATGAACTAGGAGAATTTGCCCTTTTTCCTCTCTGTATTTCTAATATGAAGCATATGAGTGTGTGCTCTGGATACAAGCCAAGGCTTTAAATAGCACTGGCTGCCAGCAGAAATAAATAAATAAGAATAATAAATTCAGATTAGTAAAAACAAAACCAACACCCAGCAACCCAAAACAAAAAGCTGTCTTCATTTCCATGAGGTTGCTCTCAAGTGCTTGGCTGGGGCTTTCCAAGAAGCTTGCAGAGTGAAAGCAGAGGTGTTCTGTCTAGGCGCTGGGCAGCACCAGGGCACTGTACCCTGCAGGCTCTCCCCGTATGTCTGCAGCATCCACTGTAACCAAAACCAACCCCTCAGCTTCCCTTCTTGGATGTTCAGCACAAACCTGTTTGTGAATGGTGAGGGAATGCACTGAAAAGACAAGCAGGATCATTTCCATCCGTTTGATGTTCAGCTTGGAGCATCTGTGGCATGGTTTCCATATTCATGCTGTTCTCAGTAGAGAATTGTTTGCTTTGTGCTCGAAGAACATAAAGCCCACAGGGCTCCTTTTCTCCCTGTTCACTTGCTCCTGGTTATAGGAATTATTTCTGGGGGATTTCTTCCTGGTTTCCTATCCCCATAGAGCAATAATGATTTGTTCTATGAACCTTCGCAGTAGGTGGATAAACATTACCAGCCTCATTTCATGCCTGGAGAATCTGAGACAGGAGGCACTGCCCCGACTGCAGTTGCAGGGAAGAGGGGCTGTAAACACCAGCTTTGGCACATGGGAATTTCTTTGTTGCCTCCCAGGTTCATACTCTGCTCCCACCCACACTGTTGAGCTGTTCAAAACTGAATCACAGAGTGTTAGGGGTCGGAAGGGACCTAGAAGATCATCTAGTCCAACCCCCCTGCCAGAGCAGGGGCACCTAGACCAAGGCACCCAGGAACAGATCCAGGTGGGGCTGGAATGTCTCCAGAGCAGGAGACTCCACAACCTCCCTGGGCAGCCCCTGCCAGGCTCTGACACCCTCAAAAGTTTTTCCTTCTGTTTCCCCTAAACCTCTGGTGCTCCAACTGACAACCACTGAATGATGCCATAACCTTTTAGGGGAAAAAAACCCCACAACAAACTCAAACCCTAAACCAAATACTGTGCTCATTGTGGCCATTCACAACAGAAAGATATGTGTGCTCCACTTTGGATGTGCCTGGGTGTCTTCTCTCTCTCCTGATGCACTGGGCTTGCTTGCACACGTGTAAACACTTGTGGGCTGAGGTGTGCACCAGTGTCAGGATGTCCCAGGTGGGAAGCTGGCTGTCATGTTTTGCCTGGTGAGCAATACAGGACTAGGCAGCACTGCAGAACAACTCAAAAATAAGAAAAGAGTGCAGAGTGGCTGTGATTTCTTGGCACAGCTGAAACAAAGCAGCCTGACCTGGCAGCACCTTGGCAATCCTTTGCTTACCCGGGGATACCCAAAACCTCCTTGGCTGGGCATTTGGGCACAGTCATGAAACACTAAGGAAGCTGAAGGCAGCTGAACCACCTGACACATGTGAGGGGTTTACTTGCTCTTGCAAATGTCAAAACCAGGTCAGAACTGAGACAGCAAAATGAGACCAGGATAGCTCCTCAGGGCAGCAGCTAACTCAGTCAGCATAGCTGGGAGCTGGGGAGGCAGAGTGGGCAGCAGTCCCTCCTCACCTCAGCACGGCCCCACAGCTTGCCAAGGGTTATTTCAGGCCAGAGATGATTCCCTGGTCTCCTTGCTACCTTCTTGCTCCCTCTTCCTCCCTAGAAACGTCCCTGCACATGATTGATAAGCTAATAAAAGGATGCAGATCTCTGCCAGACTCTTTATCCTGCAAAACCTATAAATCTATGCAGAGGAAGGTAACATTTCAGTGTTAAATTTCCCAGCCCCCAGCAGTCCTTGGCTGAAGGGCTTCTTCTCCAGCCAGAAGTGCTTAATAGCCCTTGCTGCATTTTTTTTACACAACTCTTCTAATTGCTTTTGCAATAATCTAGAATTTAGGCATCCACAGCATCCTCATGCAGTAAATTCCACAGTATAACTATACACAGATATTACACTGATGCAAAAGACTGATTAACTACTCAAGGTCCTCTCCTAACCTAATCTTGAAGTGCCTGACATTATCAGTCATCTCACAGATAAAAAAACCAGATCAGCCCTTATTTTCTCTGAGTATATTTGTGAGGGAGAGTTTGCAAAGAGCTTCTTCTACCATCCTTCCATCAAAATCCCCCATTTCATAATGGCTCCTAGAGTACTGGCATATCTTACCTCCTAACCATCTGAAATATCTTTTGTGGTCCCTTTTGAATTTTCACAGAAAGGGGGAGCATGGTAGACACAAACCATTAAGTAGAAAATAACAAATAAAAAAAAATCTATCTTGGGATCTTTGAAAACCACAGGAGGTTTGTATTTGCAGCTGACAAGTGTTACGAACTCAAGTCACTGGAGTGATGTTTAGGAAACTGTTTTCCAAAAGGCCAAGTGTTTTCCAAATGTCTTTTAATCCTGTTGCCTGATTTTCCCCTACAGTATTTTAAAGTGGTGCTTTGTACAACTGGGAGACCAAAAGCCATCAGCTAATCTCTGTGTAATGCCACCTTTATTCCTGCCATTCTCCCAGAACATCTGTTGCAAGGTTTGCTTTGGAAACATAACTGTGTTGCTTGCTTACTACCTGCTGGAAAATCCAGTGCCAGAATTTTAGGAATAACACCATTAACATGACATGTGGTCTGATGATTATTTCTCTACTCACAAGACTGAGAGGTCACACTACATAACAATGACCTTTTTAGTGCACTGTGGTGGATTAAAACGGCAGAAATGCATTTCAGGCTTCAAGACATTTGTGAAACAAATGACATTTAGAGAAATGGCAATGAAGTGAATTTAGCGTGGCAGGATTAGCCCTTCTAATGGTTAAAAACATGACTGACCCAAGCTCATCACATGGGGATGCTAATTACCTGCAGAGAATGGTATTTGTGTGCTGGATCCAACTGGCCAGGAGCCCAGAGAGAGAGGTTATATTAGTTACAGGTCCAAGATCAAATTTTTATTGCGCTGGTCCTGGGGCATTCCAGGTGATATGGAAATGACACCAACACCAGTAGGAAAAGCTCTGGCATCCTACCAAGGTGAGCAGAGCCCTGCTTGCCATCTACCGGCTCCTGTCCCGCCATCTAGTGGGTGTCTCTGGATGGCACAGGCACCCAAATAAGTAGAAAATCTTACATCTGAAGAGTAAATATAGAAATCTAGCAGTGGAAAGTCTTTGAGCCTTCTCTGTGGGCACTGATTGCTGCATTAACCGAGGATACAGTTCAGCTCAAAGTCTTCAGGGCAAAATTTAGGCAGAGATCTGAGCCATCTCTACCGGGGAGCTCATTCCACCCTCACTCTTTGTAAAGCAATTGAACCAGCCAGGCATGCACTGATTTGGTTTGCTTTTTTGGTGTTGTTTTGGGGTTTTATTTGTGGGTGAAATTATAAATCTTCCACTCTGCTGTCAGAGCAGATCTTTTGCAGAGAGATCCAGGTTTACTGCCTGGATGAAGCAGAGTCCCAGCAAGCACAAGCAGTTAAATCCCTGTTTCCCTGCTCATCTTTCCCCCTAGGTTTGGCACACAGCACATTTTTGAGTCAAAGGACTGTACCACACTGTCTTTAGATAGGACTAAATAATAATAATTTATTAATTATTATTAATGTAATACCTCATACTGGTATTAATGCTTTGGGCTCTGCAGAACCTGAGCACTTCTCCCTCTGCACACATGTTATTTCCACCCAGACCCATCTTGCCATGCAGGACAACAAACACATTCCTCTCTGACAACAACTCTTTTCCAAACCCTCTTGTCCATTGGGAATAGGGATATAGGGGTATTATTTTTAACCCATTTCTGTAACCAGGCTAAACAGGTGCAAATGACAGCACACAGCTCATCTAAGAACAACTGGGTGACACAGAATCAGGTCAGAAAAGACCTAGAGGCTCTTTGTCCCTCTGTTGTGAGGCAGGATCAGCTATTACCTGTCACATTCATGGTGGATCTAACATTGCTTTCTGATCCTGAGGAGGTTTCTACCCAATTCTCAAAACCTGCAGGGACAGAGAACTCGTTAGACACACCATTCCTTCTTTCTCTATTGACAGTACTGGAAAGCAGTATCCCTAAATGAAAACTCTCTTGAAGCAAAACAAAGCAACTCATATTTTTTCTTCTCATTCTTGCTGCTCACCAATTAGTCCATACCTTTTTTCAAGGTGCATTGCTAAAGCTCTAAGAGGTATTAGTAGCACTGGACAGAGTAGCACAGAGCACATTTGCCAAAGCATAGGAAAGTGTAGGGCCCAGTATAAGGCAGAATTTCCCTCTCAGCTCTTACAGTGTGTGGCTCAGAGCTTGCCTGAGCCTCATGTTGCATCTTTGTGTTTAAAGGATTTCAAAAGAATTCCCTTTAATAAATTTATTTGACTGGCCATTGATCCATGCCCTTGTCCAAGCACCTTCTAACAATTCAGGCCACTTGTAAAATGTGTCCAGATATATTTAAAATTCTATTCTCAATCTCTAATACACTTGTAGTCACAAACCTAGTGGTGTCTGCAACTTCAGTGAACACACCCTTCATTCAAGCATTGGTGAATGGCAGCAGACCCAAGACAGGAGCTTTTCTAATGTAGTTCTTTTATTCACAGAGGTGTTTATAAGGTTACTAAGCCCAAAAATGTGTCTTCAGCTTTGGGCAGCATCTCGCTTCAGAGTTCTTCTCTTGGCAACTCCAGTCCTGTTTTGTTGTTTTTTTTCCTGAAAACGCAGTAGCTGCAGTGCAGCCTGGCAACCTCAGATCCCCACTGGCAGGGTTTTGAGGTAAACTGAAGTGGTGCGTGTAATGTCACAGATAAAAAGGGTTTTTTGTTGCTGTGCAGTGACCTCTCTGTCTGTTTGAAGAAGCGCAGCCAGGCAGCAAGCAAAACAGAGCTCTGGGGGTAGGGCCAAGGAGAATGCAGAGGTTTTTGAGGGACTCAGTTACAACAGAAAGAATTGTAAGTACTGGGGATGTCAGAGTAACAACACCTCCTTTGGGTGCAGGAGGGGTTGTTGCTGAAGATCTTTCTTGTATTCTAACGATGCCTTTGTCTGGGATGTCTTCATCTGTCTAATCCAGTCTAATGTATTCTATTGTTGGTGAACAGATCAGACCCGATAAACTACACTGGTGATCAAAGCTCAACGCTTTTAAGTACTAATCTTGGGATGTGGGATTCTGGCTTAGTGCTCTGTCAATGTAAATCTACATTTTGGCTCTAGATCCAAAAGGCTTCAAGGACTGCCAGGGCCTGAAAGGCTGGGATATTGCATAACTTAAACACACCTGAAAGAGACTAACTCATATCCTGGCTTTCTGAGGTCAATTCGCAGTTAGGAAGAAGGTTTAGCACTTAGAGATCAAATCTTTATTGTCCTCAATGTCCCTGGGGAAAGAAAAACAAAACCAGGTGGGGCTGTAGTTCTAGGTAGGTGGAATAAGAGGCTACAAAGCCACAGATTCTGTTTCAGTCCTAAATTCCAGCCAGATTTGTGAAGACAAAGGCTGATTACGGGCTTGTTGTGCATCCTCTCTCCCAGTGCAAGAACCCTTGTGCCAGGAGCCAGGTTGGAGAGGAGGGCACTGTATACATTTCACTTATCTGTGGAAAAAGAAGAAAAATAAACCTGCCCCAGCCAGTCCTTTGCAAGTGCAGAAGTGGCATCTCGCATCATACCCACCTCGGTTTCTCCGGGGGAGTAATCACAGGAAGGGTCTAAAGGCTTCCTAATTATTAGTCCATTAACTGGAGTATTTATTGCATCCAGTTCTGGAGCCCTCAACACAGGAAAGACATGGAGCTGATGGAGGAAGGCTCCATCAGGCATGGAAAAGGCCAATGGCATCTTGGGATGCATTCGGAGAAGTGTGTCCAGCACAGGGCACCAAGATGCAGAAGGGAGTGGAGCATCTCCCTGCTGAGGAGAGGCTGAGAGAGCTGGGGTTCTTTAGCCTGGAGGAGACTGAGGGGGGAGCTCAGCAGTGTCTATCAATATATTAAGGGTGAGTGTAGGGAGGATGGAGCCAGACTCTGCTCAGTGTCATCCAGTGACAGGACAAGAGGCAATGGGAGTCAGTTGGAGCACAAGAGGTTGAGGGGAAACACAAGGAACAACTTGTTCCCAGTGAGGGTGGCAGAGCCTGGCAGGGGCTGCCCAGGGAGGTTGTGGAGTCTCCTGCTCTGGAGACACTTAAGACCCGCCTGGATCTGTTCCTGGGTTCCTTGGTCTAGGTGCCCCTGCTCTGGCAGGGAGGTTGGACTAGATGATCTTCTAGGTCCCTTCCAACCCCTAACACTCTGTGACTCTGAAGTCGCCGCTCCCACGACTCGCTCCCGGCTCCTCGCGCTGCCAACCCCTCAGCGGCCGGGCGGGGGCGCCGCAAGGAGCGCGGGGGGCGGGGGAAGGGGGAAAGGCGGGAGGCGGGGACGCGCTTGCGCGGTGAGGCGCCGGGACGTGCCCGCTATATGAGCTCCGGCAGCCGCTGACTCGGCCTTTTCCGCCTCGCTCCTGCCCGCTCTCGGGTCGCCGCGCAGAGACCCGCGCTGCCGCCGCCGCTTCCCCCCTTCCCCTCACCGCCGCCGCCATGATCATCTACCGGGACTGCATCAGCCGTAAGGGCGGCGGGGAGGCGCGGGGGGGGGGTTCGGGGAGCGTGGGCGGGCGCTCGTTCTGTTGCGGGAAGCGCCTCGGCCGCGGCCTCGGCCCGGGCTCTGGGCCCGGCGCTGCCGCGCATGTGCGGGGCGAGCGGCCGCGGAGGGCGGGGGAGTAGGAACGGGGTGGGAAAGGGGGGGGATTGGCGGTGTGTGGGGGTTGCCAAGCCCGCGGGGCCCGGGAAGGAGGGCGATGGGGGGTGCGGAGCGGGGCTCTGAAGGGCGTTGAGGGGAAGGCGGCCGCGGGCGGGCGGAGGCCAGAAGCTGACGCGGCGGCGCCCGCCTGTGTGTCTGTCTGTCTCCCCTTCAGAGGACGAGATGTTCTCGGACATCTACAAGATCCGGGAGGTGGCGAACGGGCTGTGCCTGGAAGTGGAGGGGAAGGTGAGTGGCCTCTCGGTGTTAGGGAGGGGAGGGGGAGGCCTCGCTGCGGTGACTCAGGGCCAGGCCGCTGCGTGGAGCCGGGCCTGTGGCGGAGGCAGGGTTTGGGGAGAGGCTTCCCTGCGAGGGGGCCCGAGGAGGGGATGCCCAGCGAGGCCTGGTGCCTGTGGCCGAGGCTAGTAGTGCATGAAAAAGCAGCCAAGCTGGAGTGTGGCACCGGTGGTGTAATGAAGCTTTGGTGAGGTGCTGGGGAGAGCAGCCTGGCTTAAAGCTGTGCTTGGCTTGTGGCTGAGTTCCTTGCGTTTAACTGTGGCTCTGAAGTCGTGCCCTGTTGTCAGGTCAGAGATGTGTAAAAGAGGTAGCATGAAGATTTTTTGCAGAGCCGTTAAGTTTTCTGATGTCTCTAAATCTAGATGGTCACCAGAACAGAGGGTCAAATTGATGACTCTCTAATTGGTGGCAATGCCTCTGCTGAAGGTCCTGAGGGAGATGGAACAGAAGCCACGGTCATAACTGGTGTTGATATAGTAATAAACCACCATCTTCAGGAAACCAGCTTTACAAAAGAATCCTACAAGAAGTACATCAAGGATTACATGAAAGCGTAAGTGTTAGTGGGTTTTTGCTTTAAATGGGATTAAAATGGTTATTTCTGGGATATTAGAAACAGTGTGGAACTTTATTCCTAGTGTTAGTTCTGATATAGGTGCCAAACTGCCTGTGGACTTGAATAATATCTTGATACTTGGCAAAACAGGAGAGCTGAAAAGTTGGTATTGGAATATCTAAGTTTATTTTGTCTGAGGTGGAGGATCTGATCACATGATCTGCATATTTTTCATAACCTTGCTGTTTTCTTTTTGGTTCTTCCATGCCAAATGCTTATGTGGGTGAGGCAGTGAAGAAAAGCTTCCTGAAGTTTTATTGCTCTAAATTTGTCCCAAAATAATACATATGAACTGAACTTTCTGCTAATTCAGGGCATTTCTATTGCTTGTGGTTTAGTGGGTAGCATTAAAGGTGGAAATGCTTTGTGATGCTGATAGGTGATACTGTTGGTGCTGTGGAAATAGTTTACTGATTTCCAACTACCTTTAGCCTAGAAGTAAAATAAGCTGGATAATGAGTTTTTCTTATTCCCTAGCAAAATTAAGTTAAAAGTTTGCAGCTTTGAGAGAGAAGGGCAGAAAAATCAGTTTGACTGCAAATAACTCTGCTGTGATGTGATGCTGCACAGTGAAGTTACTAAGCTAGAACATGTTTTCAGAGTCTTTTTTTTCCTTCCAGAATCAAAGCCAGACTTGAGGAACACAAGCCAGAGAGAGTAAAGCCTTTCATGACAGGAGCTGCAGAACAAATCAAACACATCCTTGCTAACTTCAAAAACTACCAGGTAATGACACTGGGTTCTCCTTGCTGCAGTACTGCA
The DNA here is from genome assembly GCA_013401355.1 of Ceyx cyanopectus. NCBI lineage: Eukaryota > Metazoa > Chordata > Aves > Coraciiformes > Alcedinidae > Ceyx > Ceyx cyanopectus. Next base: position 4,098 of record VYZU01064674.1, on the reverse strand, counting down.
GTGATACAAACTGTGACTGACTCATCTGCTGAACTAGTGGAGGGCTCCATTTGTGAGGACATCTAACTTGATTTTCTCAGAGTGTAAGGGGGGCAGGGCTCAGAGGCAGTGAGGAGAAATAATGGACTCTTCTTAGGTCTTATTTTAGCCTGTAATCACTTTGTAGTTATCACTGTTTTGGAACTGTGGGGGTAAACACTTGGAAGATGAATCACTGTCACTGCTGTGTCTGTTCCTAGCAGTGTGATAAAGCCATGTGGTCCTAAAAGGGACAAGCTGCAGAAAGCAGAATGCCTGCAGCTGGTCAGGGAGACTTCTAAACTGCACTTGGAGGTGTTGCTGCTTTCCTCTATAAAAATCCACTTTCTCCTGGCAACAGCTCATGAAATGTCTTAGTAACACATTTCTCTGAAGTTCTTTGTAGGAGAGAACATGAATCCAGATGGGATGGTGGCTCTCCTGGATTTCCGTGAGGATGGTGTGACCCCATATATGATTTTCTTTAAGGATGGCTTGGAAATTGAGAAATGTGTAAGTACTGACCTGAGCTGGATCACTCTGCCTCTCCACCATGAGCTCTTTCAGTGCATCTCTTGCACTGTTGTATCCCTGTTCAACAGCAGCTGCCAGTTAAAAGTTCACATTAGTACAGAGTAATTGCTGCTTCATATTGTCAAGTGACTGAAGCTTCCCTTGTATACTGCTCTACTAAAAGGGGATTGTTTTCCCTGCAGTGATTCATGATTTAATGAAGAAATGCAGGAAGAATGGCTTTGGTGAGATGTAATTGGTGATGATTTTAAACTATATAGTGTCCTCTGAAACAGAGCATTTCTACTTTGCATCCCTCTTGTGGTGGCTAATTCTGTAGTGCCTTACCATGCTCACATTCCACCTGCTTTCATTTAATCTGATGCCCTTATTTTGTTACATGAGAACTGCTTGTTTAAATATTGCCCTAAATTTAGGAACACAGTAATAACTTGACTGACAACCTTATTCTATCTGGAGTGTCCCAACTGCCTGAGCTCAGAAAGCTCCTGTGTTCTGCTTTATCTTTACTTGCCCTCTGCTGGAATATGGTTGCAACAAAACAGGATCCCAACACTTTTTGGGCTTATTTGGGGAGTGGTGGAATTCACTGCAGACTGGCAGTGTGGGATCACCAATTGCTTTTCCCAGTCATAGTGGACTTGTGTCTCTTTATAGCCAGCTAAATTTATCTGTAGAGCCTCTTACAAGGCTGTGTCTGGTATGCAAGTCATGTAAAGATGAACCAGCTTCTAGCAGGAGATAACTGGGGGAGGGTTTGTTGATCAAAAGACACCTCCTGCAGCTTGATGATGCTTTGGTGATGTCTGTCCTGTTTGAACAGGACAGTACCTCAGAGCAGAAACTTGTGCCCATCTCTCCTACTTGGGCACACCTTTTGGATCTGTAATTCAAGTAGCTCCATCTGCTTTAAAATGAAGTAGGTGAATGTCTAGAGCACAAGACTTCACGAGGAGGAGCTGAGGGAACTGGGGCTGTTTGTCCTGGAGAAAAGGAGACTGAGGGGAGACCTTGTTGCTCTCTACAGCTACCTGAGAGGATGTTGTAGAGAGGAGCGTGTCTCTTCTCACAAGTTACAAGCAATAGGGTGAAAAGAAATGGTCTCAAGTTGTGCTGGGGGAGGTTTAGATTGGGTTAAATTAGGAAAAAAAATATCCCAATAAAGGGTTGTCAAGCTTTGGAACAGACTGCCCAGGGAACTGGTGGCATTGCCATCCCTGGATGAATTTAAGACTTGTAGATGTGGTTTAGCAGTGGACAGTGGTTAGACTGTGTGATCTAAAAGTTCTTTTCCAACCTAAATGATTTTATGAAGTAAAAAGATAGCAGCAGGGTGTTCCAGTAGCAGAAACTGTTCCAGCTTCTTGGTACAGCTCTTAGAGCCAGCACATGCATTGTAAGCTTCAGTACTGGTGTAGGACATCCCCTTACTGGGGAGGAAACCTGAAACTTGGTGTGAATAAGTACCCTGTCTGGCTTGCTCAGCAGCTGGTGCCAGTTGCTCTGTGTGATGGCAGAAATGCTCAGCATCCTCTGATAGACCATGAGCACTTGCCCTGTTGCTCTCTGGTTTGCATTAAGATGCAAAAATAACTTCCCTGCGCTTTCTGCCTGCCTGCCCGTGGCAGCTCAGATTGAATGGGGGAAGACACCAGTGACACAAACTGTCAGGAGCTTGAGCTAACCCCTGCTACTCTTGTTTCAGTAACAAATCAAACTCTGTGGATTTGGATCACCTGTCTTCATAGCTGGCTGCTGTTTCTTCCTCATCGGCACAACACCAGGAATTGGCAACGTTTAACAACTGGACTGATGTCATCTTGAGCTTGATTCACTTATTTTGACCCTGATTTGGAGTGAAGGCATTGTTTAAAATAAAAAAAAAAAGCCCACAAACATCTGTCATGTAGGTTGTCTAAAATAAAACTCATTTAAACCCATTCTAGGTGCTGCCTTTTGGTCTAGTGTGTTTCTTGCAGGAGAGGTTGGTACACCTGGTGCTAGCACACTACAGCTCACTCGCCCCAGACAGGCTTCACCTGAGGCACTGGAGTGCAAGAGCAGGCTGAGGTCAGTAATGAAAAGCCCAAGCAGTGTAATGGAGCAGACCACCTTCATCTTCCATGGAGGCACAGATTTCTTTCTGGAAAAAGTGTGTCTGGGTTTGAGAATTACCTGTGTGTAACTTGCTGTCAGGAAAAGCATCTTTTTGACAGACCTGGAGCAATGGCCTTGGCTCCTCTGGTTCTTGCTGAGATGCAACAGTAACTGAGTCCTTGCGCTTTCCACCTGTCTGACTGGGCCAGGCTGGATTGAATAAAGGAACACAAACACCCCCCAGCCCTGCCTGCTGCTGCTGGCAGCAGGGCTCTGCAGCTGCTGCTGCTGCCTTGGACTGTAAATCATTGTCTTGCCTCCAGAGCAGGGTGAAGGGGAGCTCAGGTGCAGAGAAAAATGGTGTCTGGTTCTGGGCATCCCAGTTCAAGAGGGACAAAGAGCTACTGGAGAGAGTTCAACACAGGGCATCAAGATGCTGAAGGGAGTGGAGCATCTCCCTGCTCAGAGCTGGGGCTCTTTAGGCTGGAGGAGAATGAGGGGGGAGCTCAGTGGTGTCTGTCAATATGTTAAAGGTTGAGTGTAGTGAAGATGGAGCCAGACTCTGCTCAGTGTCATCCAGTGACAGGACAAGAGGCAAGGGGAGTCGGAGCACAAGAGGTTTGGGGGTAAACACAAGGAACAGCTTGTTCCCAGGGAGGGTGCCAGAGCCTGGCAGGGGCTGCCCAGGGAGGTTGTGAAGTCTGCTCTGGAGACTTTCCAGCTCCACCTGGATCTGTTCCTGGGTGACTTGGTCTAGGAGACTAGATGATCTAGGTCCCTTCCAACCCCTCACATTCTGCGAACTTCCCCTTCTGGGAGGGGTTAAGGTACCTGCCAGGAGAGGGTGTGACCCACTTGCCAGCTGTAATGCCCCAGGCCACTAGAGATTTGGTGGTTTTGCCTCAGTTTTTGGCCCCTGGTGCCTGAGGGCTGATACAGATGTGGCAGCAGGCTGGGTGGCACAGAGATACTGTGGAGGGAGGGAGTGGAATGTGCCCTGGTTATCTCAGTTCCTGGCTGTTTCAAACACGCCCTATTTTAGCTCTATGGGAACTTCATTTACATGCCATTTTCAACTTTTAAGAAACTTGTGCCAGCTGCACTTCTGGCTGAGGTACAACTTTTGGTGTAATCTGAGCAAAGTAAATTAATGCTCCTCTGCCTTCACCCAATGGGGCTGAAATGCAGGCAGGCAGGTTCAAAGTCCAAATAAAAGCACTGTAAACCAAATCTTGCTTTCCTTGCAGAGGATTTATTTAATGGGTCCAGATGAGAATGTTCTCTTGCCCTTCTTACATCTGTGAAAAACTGGGAGCCTTTAACAAAGCACAAATTTTGTGCTGCCTTCTCTGTATTCCTGGCTAATTGGGCTGTTTAGTGGGTGTGTGCAAACATGCTCAACTAGTAGGTTACATGCTCATCCATCTCCTGCTTTTCTGCATGGCACAG